>VZTU01028917.1:30965-44736 GCA_013400835.1 Zapornia atra
TGTCCCTTGGTTGAGAAGCAGCAATCCAAAGGTGAGATGGGCAGTTTGTAAAATATGCTCTCCTAAATAATGATCGCCTCAGATGCATTGTAAACCTAGACTGCACAGCCTACTGCTTCGGATGTGCTGTTGGGATATTTGTGTGCACTTTATAGGTTTTTATGAGTTGATGGATGAGTCAAATGTGAGCTTATCTTTTATCAATCCCCAGGCTCTGTGTGTGTGTGTGTCCTCCTCCACGAATTGCCCTCTCTTATGTTTCAGTGTATGGTGAGTTGGAGTGTTGCCTTTGACAGCTTTGTTGTCTATGTGCTCAGTTTTGTTATGCTGCTTCTAGGGTTTTCATGAGTTTTAAGGATGGTGCCTTTTTAGCTACAATTTTAGCCAATGTAAGTGTTAGGGCCTCTCTACCAATAGGCAGCTTCTTTGCCTGTGGATTACATTGAATGGATCTTTTATAGATATATCACAGTTTTAGAACAACGTTTTGGCTGTAGGGAAAACAGAACATTTGAAACACCACTAGTGGTACAAAATAGAGGAGTTACACTTCAAGAGGATTTGGGCTTATAGCAGAAGCTATTTGTTGCTGGAGTGCTATGGCTGCAAGCCACTGGTTAGGGCAGTGAAAAGACTCACCTCCTGGAAAAATTTGTGTTCCTTTCCAGATTTAGTTTTAAGCTCTTCTGCTTTTATTTAGGACCTATGCACTGGGTCAACAGACTTCAGAGCTTCAGACCTCTTGATAGGGTGTAAAGAGAGAAAGCAGAATGTGAGTTGCAGGCTTTACGTGTATGTAACTTCCTAACCCCCATCCTGTTAAGCCTTCTACTTCTCACCTGTGCTCTTAATCTAACCTCAGATTAGAAAAATACTTTCACAGAATCATGGAGTGGTTGAGGTTGGCAGGTCATCATGTCGAATCCCCCTACTCAATCAGAGCCACTTAGAACAGTTGCCCAGGACTGCATCCAGATAGCTTTGGATAGCTTTTTTTCAAGGATGGAGACTCCCAAAATTTCTTGGGTAGCCTGTGCCAGTGCTCAGTTGCCCTCACAGTGAAAAAGTGTTTCTTGATGTTCGGAGGGAACCTCTTGTGTTTCATTTTGTTCCCATTGCCTCTGGTTCTGTCACTGGGTATCACTGAAGAGTGCTAAACAAAGGAAAAGTATCACCTTGTTCATCTTACTGATAATACTTTGTTTAATACAGCTGAGGATATCATTTACCTTCTTTGCAGCAGGGGCACATCGCTGCTCATGGTCAACTTGTATAGTAGGGCCCCCAGGTCCTTTTCTGCACAGCTACTTTTCCAGTATGTCCTAGTGCATGGGTTTTTTTTCAGGTGCAGGGCTTTGCACTTCCCCTTAATGAACTCACTAGGTTCCTGTTGGCTCACCTCTTTGCTGTACCAGCCACTTCTCCCAGTTCTGTGGTCATCTGCAGACTTACTGAGGGTGCATTCTGCCCTGTCATCCAGTCGTTAATGAAGATGCTAAAGCGGACTGGACCCAGTATTGAAAAATTACTTTGTATTTCTGAAATGTCTCTTTGCTATACAACTCTAACCAGATACTCATCTTTCAAAATGGCTAATTAGAAGAAATATTGTTCTTTTTTCTTTTTTTTTTCCCCCTTAAAATGCATTAAAAGCCTTCTTTTGCAAAGGAGTGCACTTGAACAAGTTACTTCGGTTAGGAGTTATTTAAAGTAACTTATAGCATTAGTTTGGAAGGAGGGAGGGATAAAAGACCACCATCACAACAGCATGTGGTGCTCAGACAAGACAAAAACACACTGGTCTCTAATTTATACAGTAGTAAATAGCCTCCAAGCATATGCTTAGATTCATTCCTGCTCAAGACAGCACAATAAAGCCAGTGAAAGTTTTGCTAGCGTGTTCAGTGTGACTATGATTTTGCTTAAATGTTTCAGAATTTAAGAGTCTCATTAGAATGGTGCTTAATGACATAAGATGGCAAACAACAGAGGTTAAGAGTTGAGCTGATGTTTATGTCATAAGAAGCCTGAAACTCTCAACCATTTTCTCAGCTATTATGCAGCAACTGGTAAATCATCAATTTATATTTTGTATCCTTCAAAGAAATACAGAGCTATAGCACCTTGTTTTGTGTCTGGACTTCTTTATGTTGCTTTGTATTTTATGAGTTCTGGGCTAGGCTGCAAACAGAGGTAGTACTGCAGAAGGTGTTGCATTCCATCTGAGACCTGACAAGGGCCAAGTGAGCTATACTGGGCTATGCACTAACTGTTACGTTGGAGGATGCATTTTTATATTCCTCATGTACCTGCAAAGACAAAGTAATTAAGCAGTAGAACACTTGAGGGAATCCAGAAAGTCTTCAGGTTTCTGTCAGAAAAATTACTCTGTTTAGAGTGCATTTTCATTAATGCTTCTGAAAGCAAAAATCCTTTGGGGTGGCAAAACCTTGTTTTTCAAATACACCATTGTTGGCTGGTTGTCAGTATACGCTGGGTACGCTGATGAGATAGTATTTTGTTTGGTTTTACTCTCTATGACTACTGTCAGAATGACATATTTAAGAAAGTTGCTCTACTTGGAAGAATTACATTATAGACATCTAAGATGGAAGAATTACATTATAGACATCTAAGATGGAAGAATTACATTATAGGCATCTAAGACTCTCAAATGCCTCTAGGCATAGGCATCTTTAAAATCTGGACCCTTTCTGAGTGTTTGTGTAATTTATGTCTTTTTCTGTCATTTTATATCAGTACTGTATCACAAAACAGTCAGCAACAATATCAGTTTTTTGAATGTCCTGCAGCAGTATTGTCTTGTCGTTAACTCGTCATACTTCACTCATTGAGCTTGAAAATGGAAATTGATGAACGAATGCAGTGAAGATTTTTCATAAGATGTCTCATTCTGGAGCTTTCTATAAAAGCAGTCAGTTTTCATTACTTTAAAGTGGGTCATAGGGATTTGGGTCTTTTAATATAGGAAAAAGTTGCCAGAATGAAAATCACAAACGAGAATCCTTAAAAGAATGTATGGAAAAATGTTTTAAGAATATTAAGTTCCTGGGTTTTGTTAAGTCTTAACATATTTAGCACT
Organism: Zapornia atra; assembly: GCA_013400835.1. Classification (NCBI taxonomy): domain Eukaryota; kingdom Metazoa; phylum Chordata; class Aves; order Gruiformes; family Rallidae; genus Zapornia; species Zapornia atra. The sequence continues at coordinate 34,069 of VZTU01028917.1, forward strand.
AGTCTGGAATATTCAAACCTAAAATACTCCTTTCTTTCTCATATAAATGTAGTTTAAAACACCAGTGATTGTGATACAAACCTATCAAAGTTTTGAAGCAAATAATATTTAAGTGTTTTGGTTTGTTGGTTTTGTTTGGTTTTTTTTTTAATGGACTCAAGCAAGAAAACATTTGCTTTCTTTGTGTTTAATCTGATCAGGAAGTTCAAATCCAGATGTTTTCCTTAAACTTTGAAACATATTTGAAACAACAAAGGAGGTTTTGAGTTTTTTTCCCCTCTGCATACATTTTAAATGGGTTACGTCTGAAAAAAATTTCAGAGCCACATTTGCATTCCAATTGTTGACTATTTCCTGGGTTCACAGTTAGGCAGACTGTAGGGTGACATTTGGGGATTTCTGGAGCAGGCAAGTTGTTGGTTCTAGCTGAGCTACCAAAAAATAAAAAAGAAAGAGATGAATGGATTTTTTGCTTCAGCAGTCACCAGCTGGCAGACCAGCTCCTTGGAGCACTGCCAAGCAGCAGTTTACAGCAGCCCTGCAGCTGCTCTAGGCTAGGCTGGAACATGACTGGCATGAAGCCACCTTCAGCTTTGGACAAGGACTCAGCCTTCAAATTGGCAAACAGATGTGTTGGGATTGTGGCTTTGCTCACTCACGTCTAACACTCATGGAATGTGGTTAGTACCTAAGCTTGCCGCAGAAAATTTTGCGAGAAGCATTTACATAAAGATAAGAATTGGTTAAAAAAAAACCTCAAAAAACCCCAAAACCCTTGTTGTTCCAACGTGTTTTTCTTGTTGTTGGTGGATGTGTCATTCTTACTTTCCTGGACTTGTACAAGGCATTCAACACTGTCCAGCACAACATTCTTGTCTTCGAATTGGAGAGACATGTACATCCTTGTCTATAAATTGGAGATACATGGATTCAACAGATGGACCACTTGGTGGATAAGGAACTTGCTGGATGGTCACACTCAAAGAGTTGTGGTCGACAGTTCAATATCCATGTGGACATCCATAAGAAGTGGTATTCCTCAGGGGTCAGTTCTGGGACTGGCACTGTTCAATGTCTTTGTTGGTGGCATGGACAGTGGGATAGAGCGCACCCTCAGCAAGTTTGCTGATGACACCAAGCTGTCCGGTGAGGTCAGCATTGGAGGGAAGGGATGCCATCCAGAGGGACCTTGACTGGCTGGAGAGATGAGCCCATGAAAACTGCATGAAGTTCAACAAGGCCAAGTGCAAGGTCCTGCATGTGAGTTGGTACAATCCCAAGCACATCTACACGCTGGGCAGAGGATGGATTGGGAGCAGCCCTGAGGAAAAGGACTCAGGGGTGCTGATTGATGACAAGCTCAACATGAGCTGACAGTGTGCACTAGCAGCTCAGAAGGACTGGACTGCATCAAGAACAGTATGGCCAGCAAGTTGAGTGAGGTGATTCTGCTGTTCCACTCTCATGAGACCTCACCTGGAGTACTGCATCCAGCTCTGGGGCTGCTAGTACAGGAAAGACAGAGCTGTTGGAGTGAGTCCAGAGGAGTGCCACAAAGATGATCAAGGGGCTGGAGCACCTCTACTGTGAAGACAAGCTGCAAGAGTTGGGCTTGTTCAGCCTGGAGAAGAGAAGGCTCTGGGAAGACCTAATTATGGCCTACCAATACTTAAAGGGGTCCTATAGGAAAGTGGGAGAGGGGATGTTCACCAGTGAGTGTAGTGATAGGGCAAGGGGTAATGGCTTTAAGCTGAAAGAGGGTAGGTTTAGGTTAGACGTTAGGAAGAAATTCTTTACTATGAGGGTTGTGAGGTACTGGCACAGGTTTCCCAGAGAGGTTGTGGAAGCCCAATCCCTGGGCTTCCACATTTAAGGCCAGATTGGATGGGGCTTTGGGCAACCTGATCTAGAGAAAGGTGTCCCTGCCCATGGCAGGGAGTTGGAACAGGATGATCTTTCAGGTGCCTTCTTACCAAAAACATTCTATGATTCTCTCATTTCATTCTGGGATATTTTTTTTCTTAATCTGGCCAGATAATGAGGAGTCTAAATAACTGTAAAATGGGGCAGCAAGAAAATTCTGTTGGACTAGATTCTTTCAAGCTAAACTACCAGAATTCAGCAAATAAACAACAGCATACCGTTATTTTCAAGTTTGTATGTTGTGATTTTTATAAAAATGCTTTATTTATAGTGAAGAATAATTTACATGACATTCAAAGCAACATTGGACTTTTTATTGGCAATAATTTTTTTGAAGAATAATGTCTTTTGAGGGGGGTCGGAGAAAATTTCTTGTTGATTTTGACTCCTGTCTGACCACTGTTCTTTCTTTCCTGATAAGAAACTTCTTCAGTAATTTGTCGTAGATAACAGTGACACTATTGCTTTTTTGGCAGGGTTTCTATTAAAATTTCCTTTAATTCCCTGACTAACGAGGCATCTGATAGAGTAAGTCTGTCTTTCATTGTTAGTCAGGGAGATAGGGTCAAACTGATGTCTTAGAATACTAATGGCATATATTAAATTTCTGTTGATGTTTTAAACCTTAAGTAAATTAGCTCTTAATTTTACACCACCTGGTATTTATTTATTTACTTATTTAGTAGGAGGGGAATTTCAGCATGTTACAGCTTCACAAAACTAGTAAGACATTCCTCAGCACAAATATAAAATATTTATTGATACATACAAACACACTGTCTCACCCATTGTCCAACAATCAAAACCAAATATTTTTGAGACCTACAAACCTAGTATGTATTTTCTAAAATGAAAATATTTCAGGTGAGATGTCCTTGCTAAGAACAAGGAAAGACCACAGTGCCACATGGTTAAAACCGAGCATTTAATCAAGATAAAGTTAAAATAGCTATATAAAAAAATCATGTAGTCATGCCTTGTACCTTTTACTGGTACTCAGTTGCTGGGACCAATATGCCTTTCTTTGAACATGCTTTTGCACTGTGAATTTTCAAAACCAGTTGATTCTTCTATATTTACTTTAAAACTTATGGTTTTGGTATAACTTATTTCATAAGTTTATTTTTTATTCTATTTCAAGAGACAAAAATAACTTCTAAGCCATTCTTAACTTAATAAACCAACCTGTATCCAAGACCCCGAGCAATGGTCATGCTTCTCACTGGAAATGGCCTCTCTATCCAGGGCTACAAACAACTGCAGCAACATGCTTATAGTCTGATTATTCACATGTCATGCTCCTTATAACTGAGTAATCTCACTGAATGAAGACAAAAACAAGGGCAGTCGCTGATTAAACAGATAAATTATATGCATTTGCTGGCACTTCAATAGCAGCTCTAAGAAGAGAAACCATTCTTAATTCCTAGACTTTTTATGGAGCCATGTATTCCACTATGAAAATCTGTGAAATCATTTTTATTAAAACAAGTGTATACCGATCAGAGTGCAGTATCAGTGTCTATTTTTGTCAGCCTTGGCAGGAGGTTATGATTCATCTTAAATATATTGTAGTGTCTTCCATTAGTTTAACTTCAATTCTTAGACCAAAAAATTGTGGAAAATAGTCAAACAAACTATTAATAAGCACATAGAATAAAACAAGAATGAACAAAAGCCAACATGGATTACAAATCAAAGCAATTGCCAAACCAATCTAATTTCATTCAACAACACAGTAACAGGCTTTCTGGGTAGAAGGAAAAGCTGTAGATGTCAGATTTCTGGCTTTTTTATACTGTTTTATAAACACACTGTGCAGACTAAATGTAGCAACAATGGAGTAAATTGGAAAACTGTCCTTGGAAATTACTTACCAGTGGCCCGATGGTAAAACAGAAGGGTTTTATAGTATTTGATACTATTCATTTACTACCTGGATGATGGACTAGGGAATATTCTTATTAAATTTACAGTTTACATGAAGTTAGGTGGGAGGGAAAATATATTAATGGATAAAATAAATTCAGAATTGTCTTTGTACATTAGATAAAAGATCAGAGGGAAAGAAAAAAGAAATTCAACAGAGGCAAATGAGGGATTAGGTCTTTGTGATAATAATCAACTGAACAACTTAGTAATAACTTTATAGAAAAAAATCTTGGAACTAATATGGAAAAACAGGTGAACATGAGTGAACAATTGCATGCTGTTGCAAAATAAAATTACTAACCTTATACTGGAATGAATTAAAAAGAAGCAAGTGAAGTCTTTCATAGGACTAGTAGTGCTTCTGCTTGGTAGAAGGATTACCTTAAGTACAGTTCTCCTGGGCCATATGCTGCAAGAAAAAATGTGGAAATACTGTAGAGACTCTGTAGAGAAGGCGAGTGCGAATGACTCGGAGTCTAGAAGAGGAGTCCTATGAGAAAAGACCAATGAAATATTTTCTATTCTAGAGAAGTTGAAGCAGTAGCTTGATAAAATTCTTCATAGACATAAACAGGTATTCAAAGAAAAAAGAGCAGTTTGTTCTTCATTTCCATGTTAGAGAGAGGTATAAGGAATAGACTTGCATCCAAAAAGATTCAGCTCAGATATTTGGAAGATGTTTCCTAAAAGTAACATAGGGGAAAAGGTTAGCTGAGAAGGCCGTACAGATTGCGTCAATTAAGTTCCTTAGCAGCTGGTTAAAAAAATACTGTCAGGAACGTTACAGGGATAAGCTTGCCAGGAGTACAAAACAGGCTAGATGTTCCATCATGAAGATCCTCTCAGATCTATGATATTGATCTTTAGGTCATCATAGGTCATAGGGTGAAATATGGTAACTCCAGAAATGTTCCCTTAAAACAAATGCAGGCATTTTTGACAGGTGATTTACTGGAATAGAAATAATTTTAAAAAAAAAAAAAGTACTTGCAGACAGATCTCCCCAAGAATGATTCCCTAGGAATTAAATTGAATTTCATCTCCATATCTATGTACTGTAGGCATGAAAACTTAAATGATGTTTTCCAGAAGTGTTCTATTCCTATTTATGAGTCTGGGTGCAATCAGCACTGAATTAATCTGGAAAAATATAATGCCAGTGTTAATAATTTTTGGAAATACCATCTTTGATGCCTAAAATGCACTACAATACTTGTATCCAAACCTGTGTGTGAATTTGTGTAGAAGCATAACCATTAGCCTGCCTGCGCTAAAAAAAAGGACGTAAGATGTGAATGTTGACTGTATCATTCTTCCGTGTTGCTTTAAATAGAAATATATGTAAAGTGATGCAGATTGTCCTGAAACAACATATACAAGTTTCCTATGGAATCATGGAAACATCCTGAAATATTTTTAGCAATGTATTGTTGTAATTTTTATTTTCTCAGCTTATTTCTGCACCATCAGAGCCCATACAGCAATGTAAATTCCAAGCTGCTGCTATGTCACAGAATCACAGAAAAGTTTTGTTGAAAGTGACCTTAAGGATGATCTAGTTCCAGAAAACGTGTATGGAGCAAAACAGGACTTTTGTTGCAAATGAATGTCAACACTAGGTACTTTGACCAGTGCCTGGGAAAAAACAAGGGCAAATGCCCTTGTATATGTATAATTTTAAAATAAATTATAATAGATGCTCAAATTATAATCCTTCCTCATATAATTGCAGCCTAGATGCCATAGTTTAACTAGTTAAAAAAACAAATACAAATCAGAGGTAGACTAATTACAGTGTAAATTAAGACTTCCTCGAAACATCATATGGATATATGCCTGGAGAAGTTAATGAAACACGCACAGGGTTTTTTGGGTTTGGGTTTTTTTTGGACACACATATTAGATGGCAAAGGACAGAGGAGTTAAGTAGGTTTTATCATCAAATTTTGAACCTCACATACAGCTTTTAGCACGTATTTTACTGTAAATACATAACAAAACACCTTGATTCAAGGGACAGCGAAAATCGAGCTTGTTCTGAGCTTAACTGAGGCATGAAGATATTCACTAAAGGTATTCTTTAAATTTTGTAAGTGTTTGAGAATATTAAGAGTTGAACTCTATGCAATCACAATTCTTGCTTTTTCATTGTCTGAAACAATTTTGAAAATCTGTTTACAATTCATGGAACCTTTCTATCCATTTATTGTATTCTGAAAAAAATTCTCTGCTTTTGATTTAAACTACTTTTAAAAAGAAAGTGCCCAAATCTTTATCTAAAATTAAGTACTACTCAGTATTAGTTCTGTTAAATATGAGTGAATGATACCTCTGTTCTATCGTAGTAGTGTTTTGCGGAGTTTTACCAGCATTTGAGATTCATCTTTCATTTTAATCTGTCAGCCCCACGTAATGTTAGGGGTGTTTTGTAGACATGTTTTCCTAACATGTTCTAATACTTTTTTTGGTTTGTTTTGTTTTGTTTCCCCAGGCTACATATCCAAACAGAATGGTGAGCCAAAACCTCAACACAAGGGACAGAAAGTCAGTACATATTCCCACCGAGGACCCTTTTAGATACTCATCGAGCAGTCAAGCAATGGCCTATGAAACCAAGAGCTGTCAGCTCTCTAATTTGTGTCTGAGCAACCTCCTGAAAGAGAAGGAGATCGTGGAAGTCATCAAGCACACTAGAGGCACATATGAAACTCTCACTTCAGAGGTCACACAGAATGGTTTGGCCACAACAGCACCAAACACAACAAAGCTAGCATCCAAGGCAGACGACTACCCAATGTTCTCAGGAGCTCCGAAAGACCAAACTTCTGTACCTCGGCAGCATACCACTTTCACAGGAAGACTTGGACAGCCTCCAAGGGGACCCATCTCTTTACATATGTACAGCAGAAAAAATGTTTTCCTCCACCACAATTTACACACAGCAGAGTTACAGACTTTAGGTCAACAAGATGGGTAACAAGGTGCTTATTTTCTTGCTATGGAAGGCGAGTTGATCAAAGAGGAACATAAGCTCACCTAGAGCTCAGTCTTCAGTTTTCATCTGCTGCTACTTTTGCTTGAAAAAAATAACATTAAAAAAATGAATCAGTCTGTAAGTTCCATACTTACCCATCTGGAACTGTGACAAAAGGATATAATAGATTAATTTGTCATGCAAAAGTCATCATGAGTATAATAAATGGGACCATTTGGCTGGCATTGGTAGCCTAGTATTGGCTAAATATATTATTTTTTCCTCTCTATAAGCCACTATCATTCCCTGAAGTTCTCAAAGATGATCTTACATAATACTGTGTATGTTTAACAATGTTACTGTTAAAGTAGATGTGAGGAATGAATAGATAAGTAATTAGTAAACCCACTTGAATTTCATAGAGACTAGGGAAATAAGGAATCAGGAATTTATGAGGACCTTCTTTATACCTTTTTTTTTTTAAACAATGCAACTTGCTCACTTGTAGAGGTGTGTTACTGCTTCCTGCTGTATGAATTTCATAAATGGCTCATGCCACAAGTAGAGGGATGACACATTTTCCTCTATCAGTGAGGTTCATAGCGGCTCACCAGGTATTTGAGTCAGTAATTGGGTCCCAAACTGGAAATGTCAGCTTGCTTCCTCAGCCTTCCCTTCCCTCTCACCACCTTATTTAACTACATTGTTGTGAATGCTTTTGTTCTATGAGAACACGTGAAGTTGTGATGATGTTTGGGCTTTACAGGCACTGTCATTCACAACACAATGTGATGTTCTATGTTCTGTAATACATTGTATAATTTCATTTCATTTCCCTAACCAAAAATGGGTGAAGGACTAAAGTAAGAGAAATTGTCTTATTACCCAGTCTAAAATTACCTGTGTAAATTGTCATTTCTGTAGACTGAATTATCTGTGCTTAAAGACCTGGTTTATACCAACTCAGCGGGTTTGCTAGTCCTGACATACTGCACATAAGTGAGATGAATCTAATGCTACCTGACATGCAGCATGCTGGTCTCATGGGAGTATGAAATCATCTGATCACACCATAGAACTTGTAGACTTACCAGTAACAAAAGATCCTGTTTTCCCCTTTCAGAGGGTTTGAAAACAGGCATGTCAGTCAAGTTACTCCAAGCATGTGGCATATACTAAACACAACACTTAGTATACAACCTCTCTGATGAAGAATTATCTGTTTGAATGATAATAGGACATATAGCTAGAAGTTTTGGCATGTTTAAGTATGATTGAGGCAGATCTGAGACAAGCCACCTCTCCATTTAGCAGGTGATCAATAAAAAAAGGCAAGGGTGCAACATTCTCACACAAAGAAACAAACCACTGTGACTTAACTAAAGTAGCATATAATGAAAAATTAAGGTTCTGTAACCTCTAAAAATGCTGTAACTTTTAAAAGGTAAGTCACATAGTGCATATAAAATAATGATATAACTTTTAACTAAAGATATCTGCTTAACTGCTTAATACGCAGCTAAGTACAAGGATTGGATTAAGAAAAAAATAGACTATGAGCTCTACAGATGTTCTGCAAAGCCATTTCAGCAGCCTGAACTTTCAGCATTCTGCTTATTGAGGATTTTAATTTGGTCAGAGCGAATTTTATGATGTTATCTGATGAAGAAAGCAGGTTTTGTCTAAATATTCTGTAATGGTAATTTTGTGTATCCAGAGCTGGGTACATAAGAATCAAGACAAACATTTGCCAAACATCTTCGTGTTTATGTGTGTGTTGCTACTGCCAAAACAGCATGTGCAAAAATTGCAAACACAGATTGACTGAATTAACTATGGGTATTCGAGACTCCCAGTCCTGCACTGAAACTCATAGTTTAAAGTCTACCAAAAAAAAAAAAAAAAAGTGAGAGAATAGTAACAGAATTTCACTATTCAGAATCATGTTTTCATCTGAGCAATCACTTAAACTCATGGTAGATTGGAAGGACAGTTGGTTCCTACTAAGAACACATTTCTGTCTTGCTCATCTCAAGAGTTGTATTTCAGATCTGTAAATAAATTAACATACACTGTAGTCAAGGAGGTTTTTTTCCAGGATACAAATGTACTATACTACATTAAAAACAAACAAATCCTCTTCAATTTGAACTCAAGTGCTGTACCTATAGTTGTTTTTTTCCTGGAAAAATAGACTTTTGGATTACACTTTATGAAAAATATCCATCTATATGTTTCCAAAAGAACATTTTAAATGCTACTATTTTCTTGGAGAAACTTTTATAAAGCTGAAACTTCAAAACATGGAGAAAACAGTTCAATTAAACTGAGGATATTTTTAAAATGTCATCTTGAAGCTGTTTTGTATCAGTATTTTCAGCATTGTTATGTTATTTGTAATACTAAGTGTAAATCTCACCCAGAGGAGGGTATTAGCCACATGTTAATGTACAGTACAGCAGTAACTGGAAAACAGAGGTCCTTTGTTCGATCCTCTTGTGTATATAGTAAATCATAAAGCAAAGCATGTGGACATTCTTGCAGTGAATTGATTCCTTTGTACTAAAAATTTCTAGTTTTTTAAGAGTTCCATGTATAAAATGATTTATACATTTCTCCGAGGCTGTACATATCCAAAGACATGACACCAGGGGGAAAGGCGTCTATTATTTTTGACATGGATGTACATCTTTTTTCCTCTTTTTTTAAAAAATATATTTCTGTTCAGCAAAGGATAAGTAAAATTTCTACTGAAAATTATTTGTTACTTCCATATCATTTGGTGTAATAAAGGGCATTTTAAGGAGGAGGAAATCCCCAAAGAAAAAGTGTTCCCATTTGAAGCTATGTCCCATTTTTTGAAACAAACACTTGGCAAGGGAAACACTAGATCTGTGCCCTAAATATTTTTTAGTAATTTAATAGTCACACATGAAATGGTATATCATCTCTAGACTTACTTCCCTTACTAGAGTGTTTCTACAGGGTCTATTTATAAGATATAACATGTTAGGGCCACATCTGGTCATAAATTATTAAGATGGATGGAAAAATGTTTGTCCAGTACTATTCTTACAGCTGGTTTACAGAGCAGGTTCTTTGGTATACCTCATGCACTTGAATGAATCTCAAACTGTGAGCTTGTGCATACCAGAGGGAGAATTGTTACTACAAAGCTCTCCTCNCTACAAAGCTCTCCTCTATTTAGCCTACTTAGCAGCATCTGAAAGCGTCCCACACAATGCATTTCTGCCACCTTTTCAAAAGAGGCCATCCCTCCATTCATGAAACAAAACAGCCAGAACAGATTCCTTTTTACTTTTTTTTTTTTTTCCAATCCAGGCTGTTATGTTTAACTTTATTGCTTTGCATTCCAGAATATACATATCCACATAACAGCTAGGAGTGTTTTCCTTATGTGTCCTTTTTCTGGAAATTTTATCCAGACTGAGATGTTGACATGAGGTTTGGATAAACATATGAAAGCTTACCTACAATAGTCCTGTTTGTCCTACAAACTCNCTACAATAGCCCTGTTTGTCCTACAAACTCTTTGCAGTCACTGCCTCAAACTGCTGGTTTTCCCATTCCTAAAAGCCAGTTTGGAAGTAGAAATTTCTGTCTGTGCAGATTCACTTTATACAGTTTAAATACACAGTATTCTCTGCAGACTGATGAAAATAGGCTACTTACTGTAGTTTATATGCCATAACTGTTGTGCCATGCCTCCACCTGTTTGGTTGGTATGACACTGGCTTCAATTAGACTGCACTGAGTTAAATGACCTGATGAATGGGATTGTGGCCTTTAGTCCAGCTAGTCTGTTTATGCATAGGACG
>VZTU01028920.1:0-34946 GCA_013400835.1 Zapornia atra
CTCATTAGGTTCCACTGGGCCCAATCTCACCCACAGCACCCAGGGATTCACCTCCAGACCCACCATGGGCATCTCCCTTCTAACCTACCACCTATTGCACGAGCTGGATTGAGACGAGCATTAAAAATCAGAGGCAAACATCTACCAGGGCTTTGATCTGGAGCCCTCTGCAACCCAGGAGCTGTTTGTCTCCTGAGTTTCGAGGCGGGTATATCGGTGCCAAACCCATTATCAGCCCAGGAGCCTGTCACTACAGCTGGCACAGGGGCACACACCTTGTTAGCACTGCCAGGCTGCAGTTCCCAGGACACGCCGGCTGTAGGGTGCAGTCATTGCTGGAGCTCCTCTGCAAGGCTGGCTGCTCCAGGTCACAGCTCAGGCACGCTGGCATCACCTCATGGGCTGCAGTATCAGCACCTGCAGTGTGTGATCGAGCCGTTAGATGTCCCCATGTGCTGCGAGAGGAGCTGGGATGGAAAGATGGGCCCGGGGGAACCTAATGAGGTTCAACACTGCCAAGTGTCAGGGGCTGCACTTGGGTCAGAAGAATCCCAGCCATAGATACAGACTGCGAGATGAGCTTCTGGAGAGCAGCCCTGCTGAGAAGGACTTGGGGATTGTGGTGGATGAGAGACTTAACATGAGCCAGCAGTGGCTCTTGCAGCTCAAAAGGCCAATGGGATCCTGGGCTCCATCAGCAGAGGGGTGGCAGCAGGGACAGGGAGGGGATTGTCCCTCTCTGCTCTGCCCTNAGCACCTGCCCTACAAAGAGAGGCTGAGGGAGCTGGGCTGGGTCAGCCTGGAGAAGAGAAGGCTGTGGGGGGACCTCATTGCAGCCTGCCAGTCCCTGAAGGGAGCTTATAAGCAGAAGGGGATTCAACTTTTTAAAAGGGATAGACAATGGCAGGACAAGGGGGATGGATTAAAACTAAAGGAAGGAAGGGTTAGATTAGATATTAGGGGGAAGTTTTTTACAGAGAGAGTGGTGAGGGGCTGGAACAAGCTGCCCAGAGAGGGGGTGGGTGCCCCATCCCTGGGGGTGTTCAAGGCCAGGTTGGCTGGGGCCCTGGGCAACCTTGTGTAGCTCCAGACCTGGAGGTTGGTGGCCCTGCCTGTGGCAGGGGGGTTGGAGCTCTGGGACCCTTGGGGTCCCTTCCAACCCAGCCCAGTCTATGATTCTATGATTCTATGGCATCACACCTGGGGACAAAGAGAGACACAGTTGGGACTCCCAACTTTGGGACTCAGGAGTCCGACCGACCAGCTGCCTCCCCAACTCTTCTCTGACCAAGAAGGGTGTAAACTCCCTCTACACATAACACTCCATGGGGGAACCAAGTCTGCAATGGGTAAAACATCTAATCCATCTGTGCAGAGAGGAGCCAGCTTTTGGGACTGGTACCCTTTACATTTAATGAGCTGTCAGTGCCTGGCCCAGGCTGCCCAGGGAGGGGGCTGAGTCTCCACCCCTGGATGTGTTTAAAAAAGGGGAGATGAGGTGCTCAGGGATCTGGTTTAGCTTAGGATGGGAATGGTTGGACTTGAGGACCTTAAAGAGCTTTTCCAACTTGGTGATTCTGTGAAATCTTTCAGTTTAAAGCTTCCTCAGCTTTGCTCAAGGTTCTATAGAAATGAGGCATCCTCATTATTTAACAAGCACAAATCCTAATTTCTTGCTTTCTTACTGCAGATTTTTCCTACCTTCCCATCCCAGCACCCAAACCCCAGTAGCATCCCTTGCTTTTACCTTCCCCCTAAGACAGCCAAAATGGTAGGTAGGACTCTACTCACTACTAGTTTTTCCTTAGCCCTTTGAGCCTTCTGACCTGCTTTTCCCCTTGTCAGAGCTTTCAAACCAGGAGTTTTCCACATTTCCACACAAGGTATTTGTTTCTCTGGCTTTGCTTTTTCCCTTTTTGCTCAAAATGAGCAGAGAACAGGGTTTTTTTTTTACCATTTGAACACGAAACCACCTCAACCTTTTGGGCATCAGCTTCATCCAGGCACCAGTTTAATTTAAAAACAAATAAATTAGAATCATCAGGTGCTTAGCTGGAACTTTGTGCTGCCAAAATTACCAGACAAGCAAAATTGCCACAACCCCACAATTTGCCTGCTAGGGATGAGGGAGCTATATGAACCCAGTGTAGGAACCAGAACCTTTCTGATTATTAAAGGTTATTAATGAACTTCAACCTAAGGAAAAAAGGAGGTTGAGTAACATTTGCCCCAAGACATCCCACAAAGCAGCTCAGAGCCACTGAACTACTTTTCCAAGTACTTTCAAACTTACTGAGACCTGGAAATGCCCCACCACCCCCCCCAGCCAAAACCAAATTCCAAGCAGCAAATGCAGGCACAGAGGTGGGGAAAGGAGCTGAATCCCTGCAAACTTGGGTCCCCCCCTTTCCAGCCCCTGGCTCCCCAGAGGACTCCTCCATCACCTTGTTGGGTAGTGTTCACCCAAGTCAGGTACAACTGCCTCTCTCTCTGTTTCTCTCAATTCACCTGGCCCTGGCAAGCTGACCCCATAAGTAGGAAAGGCAGGCTGGGGCTGACTCACATTTTATTAGGTGCTGCCACTGAGGAGTTTCACCTGAAGGTACTTGGGACCACCAAGACCCATCAGCCATGCTCAGGTCTCTTCCCCAGTCATGCATCTCCTGTCCCTTCCAAGCCATGTTGCCCTGGCTCAGAGAAACCCCTTGAGATCTGCTAAACCAGCCAGTACCCTGGGATTATTGCATATGTTTCCATCCTGGTAGGAGATAGGGGGGTTAATTTGTGACCCTGTCTGGCTTTTAGAACACCCCTGCTGCCCACCCCTCCTTGAACTTTACCAGGACCCATCAGCTCTGTCTCCTTGTAGTTCCTGGTGGTTCCACAGGCTCAGTGGGGAGTAGGAGTGCCAAGGGAGAGGCTCTGAGGAGTGAATATGCAAAACCCATAAAGGTAACTACATCCTAATGAAATCAGTAGGATCTATGATCACACCAGCATGTAAGCACCTGATCTCTGGCCCTGAATACATCATTTAAATATCACACTGAATATAGGAAACGTGCTGACCCATTTCTAGGAGCCCTGAGCTCTTCTATGTGTTCATTGCCTGAAGCCAGATCAATAAAGTTGTCCAGTAAAAGGGGCTCTCAACCTACTTTGGGGAGAGTTGCTTGAAGGCTTTGCAAACCTTTCTTCCCACCTCTAAGGAGGACAAATGCAGCTAGCCAGCATTTTTGCCAACCCTTTCCCTCCCATCTTATTTCACAACCCCTCTGTCTCCCTCCTATCATCCTCCCTCCCTGCACGTACAATTGCTGATGTCTTCCCAGCCAGATGCACACCTGCAGGAAAAGTTGGCATCTTCTCTTTCCAAGCTGTCAGAGAGTCAAATAGTTTATGAGACTATTGATGACAGATAAATTAATTGCAGAAAATATGAATGACTTAATATTTTGTGTGCTAATACATCCCCCCCCCTCCTCTTCTTCTCCTTTTAAATCCACGTCACTGTGGAAGATATATCTCAGGCTATTTGGGTCATGTTCAGATTCCCATGTCTCACCATCTACTTAAGGTGGTAGAAGATACCCTGTGGCTTGTGAGCTCCTGGATTGGATGTTTTAAGCATGCAGCATTTTTCTGGAAAGGTGCTTAATGAACTTAACCCAGCCTGGACTAAGGATGGAAGCAGCAGGGACTTTTGGGGGCAGATTTTCACTGGGTATGAAAGCACATCCAAATCCCATGGCACTTACTGATACCTGGATTCATCCCACTGTCCTTAACATCAGCACTTAGTCTCTCTTTGTGGATATCAGACAGAGAGGAGGTAATTCAAACCACCTTGAGCATCTTTGGCAACAGCAGTGGTTCTTCAGTGGCTGCATGGAGGGGTAAAAAAAAGCTTTTAAAGGCTAAGCCCCATATAAGACATGGGAGAATCCACAGCTTTTATGCCTTATCCCCCTGTGACAGTCTCCATGATGGATGACACAAGGGTATAATTTCTCCATGGCTGGGTCTCTAGTTCAAACCATGGGGAGTTGTGGGGATTTGATGGGGTTTTTGTTCATCCCCCCCCATCATTGGGCAACTGTGTGCAGACTTGGAGCTCCAATTCTGTATGGAGATGACCTGGATGTGGATGTTGTAAGCCCAGGTTGAACCTGGCCACAGGTGCCCTGTCATTTAGGCACGTATCAATGACTAACCCATTACTCCTCAGCCAGAGATCTCTAGTCAATGTATTAGGTCATCACCTGATATTGATCCAACAAGCTTCAATTATCTGCTTTCATTTAAAGGAATTTCAGTTTGGGGATTGAGGACGATCCCCCACCTGTTTCATGCAACAGAGTAAGCAGCAGGCTCTAGGAGCAGTCTAGAAAACATCACATCTAAGGGAAGAGTAAGACAGGGTTGCTCAGGGAGGTCAGAGAGGGATGACTAATTAAAGCCCTGCAGAACTATTTCATTGACGTAGTGAAATCGCCTCTCTTCACTCTCAGGAGGATGAGTGAGGAATGAAGGGGGTCAGGCTGCATTTAGGAAACAGAATCACAGAATCATAGGGGTTGGAAGGGACCTCCAGAGCTCATGGGGTGCAACCCCCTGCCAAAGCAGGGTCCCTAGGACAGGGCACACAGGTCGGTGTCCAGATGGGGCTGGAATCTCTCCAGAGAAGGAGACTCCACACCCCCTGGGCAGCCTGTCCCAGGGCTCCCTCACCCTCACTGGGGAAAAGTTCTTCCCCATGTTGGTGTGGAACTCCCTGTGCTCCAACTTGAGGCCATCACCCCTTGTCCTGTCCCCACAGACACTGAGAAGGGGCTGCCCATGTCCCCCTGTGTCCCACCCTTCAGCTCTTGATCCCCATTGATCAGATCCCCTCTCAGTCTCTTCTCTCCAGGCTGAACAGCCCCAGCTCCCTCAGCCTTTCCTCCCAGGGGAGATGCTCCAGGCCCTTCATCCCCTTCGTAGCTCCTCTGGACTCTCTCCAGGAGATCCCTGGCTGGTTGATCCCAGGGCGCCCAGACCTGGGCACAATGCTCCAGGTGGGGCCTGCCCAGGGCAGAGCAGAGGGGGAGGATCCCCTCCTGTCACCTGCTGCCCACACTCTTTTTAATGCCCCCAGGATCCCATTGTCTCTCTCAGCCCCCAGGGCACAAATGTAGGGTAATGTGGCAGGAGTGCTGCCAGAAGTAAGAGCCAGGATTAAGACTGGTTACATTCACTCTGCCACCAAATCTTCACTTGACTTTAGAAGGAGTTCTGAAACCAAATGACCTAAATAACCCACACAGAGCCATGTGTTTGGTCTGTAAACTTCATTCCTTATTAGAGATGAATGAGGTCACCCTGCCATTTGCATTGCACTCATTAGGGATGGGATGCTTTATGAGCAGCCAGAAGATGAGATTGCTGCTCCCACACACTGGGAGACAAGATTGTTGAGTCTGCAGTGCTACCCAAGGCAGGCTGCACTCTCTGAGATCAGCAGCAACTCAGTTACTGATGGTTTACCCCCAGATTCTCACTCTTACTGCTATAGCTCTTGCTAAGCAACTACACTTCTCCCCCTTTCCAGATGGAAGATGCTTTAGAAAGCACAGCAAGACCAGCTCCTGGCCCAGGACTTTAACAGTTGAACACCACAGTGCTGTCCTTGCTCTGCATCTCTGGTAGATTTTTGCTCAGTGTGGTAATGCACTATGGGTGAGTTCCACAGTCTTGTGCTACGACCATCAGCCAGGCCTCTGCTTTGCCATGGGAGTGATGATTTAAATGAGATCTGGGACCCCCAATACAAGAAGGATGTGGAACTGTTGGAGAGGGTTCAGAGGAGCCACAAGGATGCTCAGAGGGCTGGAGCAGCTGCCCTACAAAGAGAGGCTGAGGGAGCTGGGCTGGTTCAGCCTGGAGAAGAGAAGGCTGCGGGGGGACCTCACTGCAGCCTGCCAGTCCCTGAAGGGAGCTGATAAGCAGGAGGGGATTCAACTTTTTAAAGGGGTAGATAATGGCAGGACAAGGGGGAATGGACTAAAGCTAAAGGAGGGAAGGGTTAGATTAGATATTAGGGGGAAGTTTTTTACATAAACAGTGGTGAGGGGCTGGAACAGGCTGCCCAGAGAGGGGGTGGGTGCCCCATCATCCCTGGGGGTGTTCCAGGCCAGGTTGGACGGGGCCCTGGGCAACCTTGTGTAGCTCCAGGCCTGGAGGTTGGTGGCCCTGCCTGTGGCAGGGGGTTGGAACTCTATGATCCATGGGGTCCCTTCCAACCCAGCCCATCCTATGATTCTATGGTTTCTCCCTACTTGCTCTTTAGCCTGTGGGACATCAACAAAAAACCAAGTCCTCAATGGCAGAGGTGGTAGCACAGGCCAAGCACACGTAGCAAGGTCTCTGCCCCACTTCCAAGGAGACCAATTTGTTCTGGGAGAAAGGTACTGACCTGAGGGGTGTTTGGGTTTGGTTTATGTTAGGGTGATTGGCCCTGCCAGTAGCAGGGGGGTTGGAGCTCTGTGGTCCTTGGGGTCCCTTCCAACCCAGACCATTCTATGATTTGGAGGGAAATTGGAGTTCCTGCCTCTGGAGTCATTCCACCTTAATGTAAAATAATTAAATAAAGGCTTTGCAATCAGATGAGAGCAAAGCCAATGGGAGAGAATCTGGAGAACTGTGCTGCTATAAAAAGTGACTTTTGATAATTGCTGGAAAAGTGCCAGAGTATATTTTGGGAGAGGGGGGGGGGTGGGAAATTAATCTATGACCTAATGTTTCTGGAAGCCATCCACCAACCTGGGTGCCCTGTGGCTGTTTAATTTTTTTATCTGCCTCTCCAACAGGCATTTCACAATCTGGATTGTTTGGTGTGCAAGGCAGAAAGAAGGAGGCTGCACCCTTTCAAGGGCCCTCTTGGTCTCTGCCTTGAATGCCTCTTATTCAGGTGAAGAGCAGATAACAACCTCTACAGCCAGTTCATCATCATCTGTAACAACCTGAAGAGCTCATTAGAATGGAGCCATGAAGAAGGGTGATAATTAAATTGAGAGGTAATTAGGCAAATGCTCTAGTTTTACTGTTACTACTCTAAGTGCTATAGCTGCTATTGTAAAACAGCAATAAAAGAAGAAAAATTCCAAAGGCCAAGTATGAGTAATGTATAAATGCAGTTATTTATTCTAGTGTATGTCACATCTGCTGGGTTTTAATATATAAATATGTCTGGGATGAGTCTATGAAGTCTGTGTCTTGGTGAAGCCTCCTAGACCTGTTTTCCCATGGGGAATGATGTTGTGATCTCTCATCTCCTACCAGGAAATGCTGCTGCCTCTGCAGCATGTAGTGCAGGATCACACTCTGAGTCTCTTGAGGACACAAAATGCAGGAGGATTAGCAGGAAGATGTGAGTGGTAGGAGATAAAATAATTAACCACTGGATCAAGAGTTCATGTAGCACAAGGTATTTTTAGCCAGTTTCCCAGGCAAGACTTTCTCCTCTTCAAAGGTGGTATTATAAATGAACCCCAAGTTATTGGCTTAAGGTAGGAATTAAAAGCAGAATCTGGTCTAGGTGATGATTTATCCAGGCCTGGAGGTTGGTGGCCCTGCCTGTGGCAGGAGGTTGGAGCTCTATGATCCTTGGGGTCCCTTCCAACCCAGACCATCCTATGATTCTATGATTTCATTTGCTACTGGCTGTGAAACCAATATATTAACCACTTACTGCATGTTGGGTTGCAAAGCCATCTGCAGTTTGGTGAGGTTGATGCACACAGGCAATAATAATAATAATAATAATAATAATAATAATCCATGTGCTTTTGCTTTCAAAACATTAAGCTTGGCTCACTTCTTTTGGCCAGGAAATAGCCATAAACTGGTGGAACAAGTAACTATGTTGTTCATAACCTACTGGTCCAAATGCCTGCTTCTACACTGCCTGAAGAGTGACCCATAGAATCATAGGATGGTCTGGGTTGGAAAAGACCCCAAGGATCAGAGAGTTCCAACCCCCTGCCACAGGCAGGGCCACCAACCTCCAGGCATGATCTAGACCAGGTTGCCATCCCAGATCCTGGGTGGCTGTGACTGCTCTCACCCTCTTTGTCCTGAAAAAGACCATGTATCCCTCTAAGACATTCCATGAGGACTGTGCTTGACTGGATGCTTCTATTACCACCTCTGTGCTCTGAGCCAGCCTCAGCCTCCCCTGATGTAGCTTTACAGAGGTCTGTCCTGGAGAGAGTCCAGAGGAGCTACGAAGGGGATGAAGGGCCTGGAGCATCTCCCCTGGGAGGAAAGGCTGAGGGAGCTGGGGCTGTTCAGCCTGGAGAGAAGAGACTGAGAGGGGATCTGATCAATGGGGATCAATAGCTGAAGGGTGGGACACAGGGGGACATGGGCAGCCCCNCATCTGGACACCGACCTGTGTGCCCTGTCCTAGGGACCCTGCTTTGGCAGGGGGTTGGACCTGATGATCTCTTGAGGTCCCTCCCAACCCCTGTGGTTCAAGAGGAAACTCCACTTTAGGATTAGGGGAGTAAAGAGGCTGGCACGGGTTCGGTGCAGGATTGGTGCACAGTGCAACACGAAGCACCTTTAATGCCTGATGCTGGGGCTGCACTGCTCTGTGGGGGATGCTGGGACTGCATCAAGCTTCTTGGACTTTGCAACCTCATCTCTAGACATCTGGAAGGGTTGGGCTCTGCCTGGACATGTGCAGAGATAGTTTGGAGCATGAATCTTTACCTGGTAACCTCCCGGCCTTCCCCATCGTGCCCTTTGGGCTCAGACTGTATCAGTGCCATGTGAGCCCACATTTTCCATTTCATTTTACAGCCTGGGGGGGGGCTCTTTGTATCAGGTTGGCTGGTGGGGATGGCAGCAGATTACGAATCAAAGGGGAAGAATTTGCTCCAGAAAAGGCAATGGCAGTGATGGCTCCCACTGAAGCCTTCAGCAGATGCAATTAAACAAAGCCTCCTATTAGGAAAATGCTTGCACTTGCTAGCTCCCCTAGGCTGAACTGGCTCTTGTTTCCCCCTCAGTTAACTCTTCCCAGAACAATCTGTGCACAAACAATCACTGAATCCCCCCCCATTTTCCCCCAGCAAAGTGAAGCATGCTGCTGCCCTCAGCCCAGGCAGGGGAGCGAGCTGGCTCCTCTGGTCTCCTACACAAAACAGCACCAGTTCATGCAAGACCACAGGAGCCTTGAAGCAGCAGCTTTCATGCCACTTTTCAGCTCCCCAACACAGGCAAAGCAACAGCACCACCCATGGCTACCACCACAGGAGATAGTAGACCCTAAAAGCTTAACTCCTTGTAGTCACAGAATCACAGGGGTTGGGAGGGACCCCCAGAGCTCATGGGGTGCAACCCCCTGCCAAAGCAGGGTCCCTAGGACAGGGCACACAGGTCGGTGTCCAGATGGGGCTGGAATCTCTCCAGAGAAGGAGACTCCACACCCCCTGGGCAGCCTGTCCCAGGGCTCCCTCACCCTCACTGGGGAAAAGTTCTTCCCCAGGTTGCTGTGGAACTCCCTGTGCTCCAACTTGAGGCCATCACCCCTTGTCCTGTCCCCACAGACACTGAGAAGGGGCTGCCCATGTCCCCCTGTGTCCCACCCTTCAGCTCTTGATCCCCATTGATCAGATCCCCTCTCAGGCTGCTTCTCTCCAGGCTGAACAGCCCCAGCTCCCTCAGCCTTTCCTCCCAGGGGAGATGCTCCAGGCCCTTCATCCCCTTCGTAGCTCCTCTGGACTCTCTCCAGGAGATCCCTGGCTGGTTGATCCCAGGGATCCAGCACTGGACACAATGCTCCAGGTGGGGCCTGCCCAGGGCAGAGCAGAGGGGGAGGATCCCCTCCTGTCACCTGCTGCCCACACTCCTCTTGATGCCCCCCAGGATCCCATTGTCTCTCTCAGCCCCCCGGGCACACTGCTGGCTCATGGCCACCCTGTCACCCCCCAGCACCCCCAGGTCCTTCTCCCCAGAGCTCCTCTCCAGCAGGTCCCCCCCAGCCTGTCCTGATTCCAGCAGTTATTCCTTCCCAGGTGCCAGACTCTCCACTTGCTTTTGTTGAACCTCATTTGGTTTCTAGTCCCCAGAAGCTAGCCAGGATACTATGAGGTGCAAAAAGTCACATTTCCAAGCTTACCAGCTATTCCATCCTCTCTGCAGTTCCATGTTTCTAAGCATTAAAGTGGGGGCAGTAGCTCCTTGCTGCAGAGAGCTGCTCTCCTCAACCACGTGCCCAAGGGGAAGATAGAAGCTTCAGGCAAAGCACTGCAGTCCTGAGAGAGGCAGGAGTGCTGGGGGATGGTTTATGAATGCCACATGCTCTCCTGGTGAACGGGATGCTCAGCATCTGCACATGGCCAAGAGGAAAAGAAACAAGCTGGGTGAAAACACAATGTCTCAAAGTCACCCTGCAGCAAGCACTTAAGGGTTATCAGAGATGCTGCTGAGAAGCTTTAAGGGCTTCCCATTTCCCTCATCAACCTGCAAAGCATGGGGCAAAAAGGGTGAAAGTTGGGGGGATAGAGGAAATCAAAGGGATGATAGCATTTCCAAAAGAAGAGCAGGGACCAGAAATGCTTTGGGGAGCAAGCTGGGGCCAGGGTAGCCCTGGGACATTGCAACAAGTTGGCAGAGAGCCTTTTCTTCCTATAAAATACCTTTTTCCTCTAAATATTTATCTTAAATGTGCTTATTCTTAAGTAAATTTTACCTTGTTGCCAGCATTCCTCACTGGTGATGGGTATGGTAGCACCAGGGCAGGGGTATGGTTGCTCTGATACCAGGGCCAAGGGTGGAAGAATTAAGCAGCAATGGGCTGCAACTGTGAAGCACAAATAGGCTTCAGGTTGAAGGTGTGGGGAGCAGGGAGGGTTGGTTGGTTGGTTGTGTGATGAGAGCAGCCTGCCCCTGATAACCCCTGGGGTGGGTCTGGTCCTGGGCTCCTGGCTGTGTCCCCACCAAGGGAAAGGCAGGTTGTGGGTCAGGTCATGACCAGCCAAGAGAGCAGAAGCAAGTCCTTAACTCATTGCAGGTTTGTCTGTGAGCTCTGAGCTGCATCACCTTATTTCCCTCCACAATTCAGTCCCTTTTTTTATAAGCTGGTGTAAAAGTATTTTGTAAAAATATTTGTATTTCTTCCTACAAAATAGGAAAGAGACAAAGAAATACAAACAAAAGAAAGGTATTTTCTAGGAAGAAAAGGCTCTCACTCTCTGCCAACTTCTTGCAATGTCCCAGGCCCCCTTTTTTTCAATCCAAGAACCAAGATCAGCCTTTTGCTGAGTCTGCACATGGTGTTTCCAAGACTTTCCACTTGAATGCCCACCTAGTCCTTCCTTGGAGGTGGTGGGTGAACTACAGCCCCTTTTGCATTCCTCCCTGAATTTTTAGCACCTCTCAGTGGCAATGTGGCTTCTACCACCTTACTGTGTGGTCTGGGGCAAACTGTGTAACCTCTCAGTGACTCTATTTACCAGTCTACACACCAAGGAGCACAGCATTTACCTCATCAGGGGTTGAGAGGCTTAATTATTCCCAGACGGATGGATGCTGCATAAGCTCAAAGTGTTGAGATGACTTAAGTCTTCCTGGAGGTGCCTCTAATTTCTCTGATTAGTTTGTTTATCCCCCCAGATTCTGTACCATGGCCATGAGAAAGACTACAAGGAGCATGTTTAAGCAGGGGCACGAGCGCCGTGCCAGATACCTCCAGGTCAGAGGGAAACAGATGATGGAAAACCAATTAATTTTTTTTTAATAGCAAGAGAAATAGCTACAGGATTGAGAAACATTAATTATTTATTGAACTGCTGCCTTTGCAGAAAAAAAAAAAGAGTTTATACATATCTCTATAGCAGTAATCACTCATTGTACACAACAGGGTAATAACTTTGCTGAGCTGAGCTCCTGTTTTGATACTGCTCTTTTCTCAGGGGTCAATTAAAATAAGAGTGAAAATACTTAAGAGCCTCAGGAAGGGAAAAAAAAAATCCCTATTGTAATAATGTCAAAGGCTGGAGTTAGTGAATATTCAGCCCTGGGTGCATGGATGGACTTTGAGGTACCACTGATGTCTTCTACAGACCTGTGCTGAGGACCTCGTGCCTGGGTCCATGGCATGTGAAAGGTCAGTGTTTTTGGGAGATGCACCTCATCTCCCTCACCTACACACACACACACTTCTCTGGCATTCAAAGCAAGGACACTCAGACAAAGCAACTGTTTCCTGCTTTGCCTGGAAATCAGTGGAAAAAATCCCACAATAAACAATTTTGGACAAGCAGAGAGGCTGGGCAGTGAGTGCTGCAGCCAAGGGAGTTTTTAGCTGGGTTTGCAGAGGACACCAAAGCTCTTGCTCTGGGAGCACTGGGATCTCCTGGTCACCTCTGTGATGCTTTGCAGGACCTGAGCTTACAGCCCTTGTGTCTCAACCTCCTGGAGACAAGGTCCAGGGTAGCTGGATGAGTCTCTGGGATGGAATTAGCTGGGCAAGGCAGATCCTTTGGGATCCCTTTGGTATCTATGTATCTAGCTACAATCCTCAAAATGCAAACTCAGGGGGACATGAGGAGAAGCAGCACGTGTTTCCATGCAGCTCCAGGCTGGTTTGCTCACAGGGACAAGGGGTCCTCCAAGCTCCATGGCTGGTGGATGCACCTCCACAAGCGGATGCAGAGCAGAGCCTGGGCTGTGGCAGCAGCGGCTGGTAATGAGACAGAAACCAACAGCAAGCCCATACAGGCCTCCAGCAAGTGCACCCAAGCACCTTCCATCTGTGGAGGGGCCCTCACCCATTAGGGCCTCTCAGGGTATGTGGCAAGATTTCTTTTATCCAAGTGGCTGGTACATTGGGAGGCTCTTTCCCACTGGAGATAATCCCCAGGCAGGAATGGGATGGAAAGGATGCCCTGATGAGAAATCACAGCTGGGTCCCTTAAAAAGCAGGGCTTGAACTCAACCATTAGGTCTAAACAGCTACCAAAGTTCTGAGAAGTGAAAAGGGATGTCTTACAACACGTGCAGCCTGGGGATTGACTGGCACTTTGGAGCTGGCTCCCTCCACCACTCAAGAGGATTCTCAAGTCCCAACACCCTCTGGCTCTGCACGGCCAGCGTAGCTCTGGCTCTTACCCCCAGCCCTCAGGCCAGGCTTTATTATTTCTCCCTGCAAATTCCTCCTCATATTAGGAGGTTTTTGGAATGTAGCCTGATCTGGAAGGTTTGCTGAGCCCCAGCACATTGCATACACAGCCTTGAACAGCCAAACTAAGGTTACTTCTTTGGTCCAAACAGGGAGTCAACTGGTGGGGCTCTGTATGATCACATCCCATAGGAGAACAGTACCTGACCCAAGTTGAGTGTTTATGAAAGACCTGTTTATAAATAGTTTAGGTGCAGAAAACTGGGGGTTTTTTTCTAATGCAAGAGAAGAAAAATTTCAGCACATTTCCTTGCATGGACACCCAGTGGGGCCACTTCAGCAAGCTCAGTGCTTGGAAGAGCTCAAATCTCTTCTGAGACCTCTGCATCCTCCCTCACTCACCAGCCTTGCTGCCCTCAGCCTTTCTGCCATGGGCAGGAGGCTGCTTTGTCTCCTGCTCTTTCACTGCCTAAGAGGACTTCACCTGCCTTCCCACTGACCCTAACTATTTTTTGGCACACAGGTAGTGTTAGCAAGGTTGTTTAATCCAAAAGGAATGCAATCATTGGTGCAGCCACATCAGTAATTATCAATACAGAGCAGCAGTAATTAAAAGCCAGGCACAGTAATTATGCACTTTCCCCCCCACGATTTGAAATGACAAAGAAAAACTGGGTTTGCTTGTTCATGCTGAAACCCACAACATCCCCAGCTGTTGATGCTGAGGATGAAGGTTTAGGAATTGGCTTAGTTGGACTTTGGCTAACATGGGAACAAGCTTGGCTCCTGGGTTTTATTCCCAATTCTGCTGCTCATTTCAGAAGTCAAGGCCTACCTTTTGGCATGGTGACTCTGACAGCAGGAGCTTAGGGTTTCTTTCTAATCAGGAAGTACAAAAGCCAAGGAAATGCCCTGAAACTCTTAAACTGGTTTATTTTTTTGAGCCACACAGGGCTGGTTTGATTTGAGTGTGGTTCAAATCTGCAGCAAAGTTGCCAGGAGGGTTGGAGAGGGAGAAGCTAGAACAGGAGGAATTTCACAGAATCACTAGGCTGGAAAAGACCTTTGAGATCATTGAGTCCAACCTAATTTCCTATGGCTCTTCTCCACCAGTCTCCATTTCCCTAGCAGTTATGTAGCAAGAGGTTATTGCCTGGGTTGGTTGTTTTTTCATCCCAGCAAGCCTCAGCCACTGCCAGGAAGAGCGATCTCCTGAGCATGCAAGTCCCTGATGCCACCTACCTGTCACCATCTTGTTGCACCTAGTCTTTGCAATTCATAGCACAAAGTCTTCCTGCAAGGGATGATGTGACCAGTGTATTTTCAAATGTGGTCACTACAAGGCAGGGAGCCCACCCCATTTCCAAACCAAACCACCACACCAAGCTCCAAACATCTCCTGGACGAAGTGCACTTTGTGTAGTTTGCCATGGACAATAGAAAAGCCAACAGGAAGGGTTGGGGGTTATTTTTTTTAAAAATCATTATTAGCCTGCTCTGAGTTATCCCAACAGCCACATATGGTAGTCAGAAGAGTCCTATTGGACTTTTTTTGGGGGGGAAAAAACAACCAGGAAGGACTGTGTCCCATCAGAACAAGCAATTAAACATCAAGCTACTTCTTCTCCCTACCAAGAAGGATTAATTTGCTTGCTTTCTTGAAGCCAGTCGGTCAGAGCAGCCCCAGTGGCACAATCCTGGGCCTTCCATGGAAAAAGCAGGAGACAAAAGTTTGATTCATAAAAGCTTGGGGAAGGAGAGGGGGAGGGGGGGGCGGGAGGAGATGATGATGACGATAACAATAATTATAATAATAAAAAAATGCCTGGGGGTGATTTCATAACATTAATAGGTAATGTAGTCAATTATGTAGGCTTATTTTATTTCAGCAAAGTGCAGGTGGTGAGCTACATCTCATCACAGGTGCTTTTCCAATTAGCTGTACGTATTCTAGGTGAATAAATGGCCGAGCGCCAAACCTCCCTGCCACTAGCAACAGACTAATCCAAACTAATCCAGAGGACTCATCTTGCTTCATGTTAAAGCAACTAGAGTCTATTTTATTTAGTATCTCTTGAAAGATCTCTCCTCCTCTTGGAAAAACACAAGGAGGACCATTTCACATCAGAGGCCATAAATCCACTTGGGTAGGGGCTGGATGGCTGTATCGCTGCCTCAGTTCAATCACCCTTATTGCCATTACGTAATAGTAGATGAATATCCTGTTCTGCATTTGCTAAATGTTTTCTTTTAATAATCAACTCCTAGCCACATAATGGGCCAGCTTATGCAATCAGCTGCCGTTGCTGAGCTCTTCAGGGAGACATCTGTTTTTCAGCGTTGTTAATTACCAGCATTGGATCATTAAAATGTATTTATTTACTTTTGTTATTACAACTGGGCAAGCCCTACTGCTTAGGAAAGTGGCAGCCTGATAAGACTGCCTAGTGTAGGCAGGAATCCTGTGAGATAGCCCCACACACACATACCTGCACCTACCAATACAATTTTGATTTTAACGTGGAGCCTGGCTCCTCCCTAAAGAGCCTGCTGGTGATGTAGGTGTGGAGGAGACTGGCAGGAGAAACTCAGGACTACTATCCCTGGTGACTTAGTTAATTTGAAGTTCAACCAGAGTGAAAGCCAAGATGCCACTTCCAGAAATATGTTATGTTCAGCCCCAGAGGAGGGATTGCATGGGACATCACCAGCTGGTGTTGTGACTGCTGGAGGTCAGGCACTGGGCAGCCTCATGATGGCAAAGCAAGCACAGAATCACAAGGTAGGAAAAGACCTTTAAGCTCATCAAGTCCAACTGTTCCTGTCCTGTGCTAAACCAGATCCCTGAGCACCTCATCTCCCCTCTGTTAAACACACCCAGGGGCAGGGACTCAGCCCCCTCCCTGGGCAGCCTGGGCCAGGCCCTGACAGCTCTGCCAGGGAAGAATTCTCTCCTAACAGCTGCTCTGACCCTGCCCTGGCCCAGCTTGAGCCCATTGCCCCTTGTCCCATCTCCTGGCCCCTGGCTGAAGGGACCTGCGCCCACCTCTGTACAGCTTCCCTTCAGGTAGTTGTAGAGAGGTGGGCAATGGTCTCTTCAATGTGGAGGCCTCAGCAGTTTTCACCTGATGCAGGGAACTTTACAATCCACTCACATCTTTGGAGATTCTTTGCCAGACCTGTGGTGTTTCTCTGGAACATCTTTGGGGAAAGGAAGTTCTTCTTCCCAGCTTTCCAAAGGGACTGACTTACCTTGCAGGGAAGGTGCTGATAGAGGCTTTCAGAGGTCCTTAGGTCCCTAATTCCAATTAATTTCACTGAGAGCTCAGCCCTTTACACTGCAGGCTTGCACATTGCCCACCAAAACCCCTCCAAGTCCTCTTTCTTTCAGGGTTTACCCATGCAGATAAGACCCCCAGCCACTCTATGCAGCTTCACCCAACTTGCAGAAGCAATGGGGCTTCCAGAAGGGTCTAAAGCAAGAACCCCTTAAGAAACAATCCATCCACCTCTTCAGGCTTTCAACACGATGACCCCAGGAGCTCATTGGGGTTGGGGGGNACATCATCCGGATCCGGTCCAGGACCATCAGACACCTGCTGAGCCTCCCAGTGTAATTCCACAGCAGCTGCTGCTCTAACCCACAAGTGCACAAGCGGGAACATGAGTTGTTTGGATCACTTGCCTCCAACATTGTTCTCCAGAGTGTTTGAAAAAAGCCTAATGAAATGTGACTCAGAAATAACTGACAAGTGCCAGCCTCACCTTCTTATTGTTTCATCAAAATGGGAAAGACAGGGAAGGAGAAGAGTCAACCTTCTCTGTAAGATCTGCTGTCCCAACTTGCCTGCAACTTGCAGGCTGAGTGAAATGTTGACACAGGGTTGACATCTCTGCTTGATTTATGGAGTGCTTGAACGGGGAGGGGAGGTGGGGAGGGGGAAGAATTAAACATTATAAATCAATGAATAACATCCATAACCCTGAAGTGCTTGTTGTAAACAATACAAAACACCAGCCTAATTTTTATACCTGTAATTTACGACGAGCAATTCCTTCCAAATGAGAAAATTTAAAAGGAAAAACCTATCACTTGTTAGAATGTCATTAATTCAATCAGATGAGAACTAAGCCAGCCATTGTTCCTGCTGGTGGAAAGTTTCATGGGAGCTAATTGCTCCTGAGTGGTGCCTTTTAGTGTGTTTTCATTCAGTGGAGACCTGTTAGTGCTGGAGGTGAGAGGGGGTGATGAGCATGGCTGGACCCTTGACACTGCCAAGTCCTCAGGGCACCCCTCAGTACCACCCTGCCCCAGCTGGAAACCCGTCTCCCAGGTGTGAAGTTGGCTTTATCCCAGCATCTCCCAGCTCATTTTTTTCTACAAGGACTCTAGAGCCTGGAGCAGAGAAATTTGGATGGCTAATGACCCAATCTCATAAGGGGCAGTGAGCAGCAAAGGTAGCAGGGCAATGCCAGATTGGCCACCTCCCAGTGAACCCAATTACTGTGTGCAAGCAAAGGGTGCTAAACACATTCCCAAAGTAAGGAGTGATGCCCAGACTGATAGTCAGGGGTATTTAGTAGGTGGAGTTGCAGCTACACCATGGAGCTCACCAAACCCTGCTCCTGCCTGCTGACTTATTAAAACTCCCATGGTGAGGAGATGGCATGAAGTCAACCCAGAAATCCTGCTGTGATTTCTGCCTGGCTTCTTGCTCCCCATCAGCTTGGAGCTCCCTCTAGTACCTCCCACCTCCCATGCTCAAAGCTGGTAGATTAAAGCTGCAAACATCACAGTGGAGAAACCAAACTCCCTCAGCTGCAGTTGGTTTGCACCAAGGCAGATCAAGGGTGCACATCACAGCACCACAGCCACAATAGAACATCTTCATCCTCTACCCCTGGCTCCAAAAACCCATGCCCACTCACACCACGACCAGATTGTGCCAAGAAACATGTGGCAGGAGCAGGAATCAAACCCCAACTGAAATCACAACCCAGAGCCTTGCTCACAAGAACCTCTTTGTGTTTATCGCCAGCGTTTTCACAGCAGATCTTGTCTCTCTGGGTATGCTGTTTGCCTTGAGGTGATTAACAGATTCCAGAGCACTTGGGGATGGAAAGTTCTTCATAAATAAATAAATGGATCTAACAGAGACATAATGAGGCTGTAATTAATTAAGGTTTGCAGAATGCCATGAGAGGCACGGCGAGATGTGCGAGCAGAACGCGAGGTATTACTGAAGAAAAGGTATTATTGTTGGCACACCAGGGAGCATTAGCAAAGCTCTTTGCTTGCTATCTGCTTACCTTCCGTGCTGTTTCACAATTGTTATTTCTCCTGAAGGGAAGCAGAGTGCTTAACCTGATGATTTGCATGCCAGCAAATTGCTCTTTCATTAAGGGAGGTAATGACTGAACCAGGGCGCTGAGCAGGGAGGGCGGTTCTGGGGCATGGAGCTTGCACGTTGTGTTGGGTGTGCAAGGTTCGCCCTGGATGGGGATGCAGCGTGTGCAAGAGGGGAGATCTACAAGCTCTTGACTCCTTGACTGCAGGATAAAGACACTGTCACACCAGGGCTCCTCCACTTCCCAATTTGGTGCTCAGGAGACCAAAAATAACGCCATGCCAAGGAGTGCTCGTGCATTAGTCTTGCTGGGCATGTCTTCATCTCCAAATTTTACAAGTGGTCTTCAAGCAACAAATTCAGCTTCAACTTTTAAGGGTTTGGCCCTCCTGTCCCTGAATCCTGGTCTAATTTTCACAAGTGTTTCAAGACTTTTACAGTGATCTCAATAGTTCTGACAGCCCCACCATCAGACATGAGGTCTGACGGTTCTCAAGCACGAGGCAGAAGACTGTATAGGTTATCTAAGCTGTGCAAATTAACCAAAATTCAGCTAAGTAATGACTATAAAGATCAAGGTAGGGAATCATAGAATGGTCTGGGTTGGAAGGGAGCCCAAGGGTCATAGAGCTCCAACCCCCTGCCACAGGCAGGGCCACCAACCTCCAGGCCTGGAGCTACACAAGGTTGCCCAGGGCCCCAGCCAACCTGGCCTTGAACACCCCCAGGGATGGGGCACCCACCTCCTCTCTGGGCAGCCTGTTCCAGCACCTCACCACTCTCTCTGCAAAGAACTTCCCCCAATCTCTCCTCTAACTCTTCCCTCCTCCAGCTTCACTCCAGCCCCCTTGTCCTGCCAGTCTCTGCCCTTGAACAAGCTGATTCCCCTCCTGTTCCTCTGCTCCCTTCAGGGACTGGCAGGCTGCAGTGAGGTCCCCCCACAGCCTTCTCTTCTCCAGGCTGACCCAGCCCAGCTCCCTCAGCCTCTCTCCAGCCCTCTGATCACCTCCGTGGCCCCTCTGACCCCGCTCCAACAGTTAAGAAGAAAAACTGCACCGTTCAGCCACACCGAGCATCCTCTGCACTGCTGGAGAATCCATCCTCATGCAATTCCATATTGAGGAGTTAAAATGAAACATTTCCTACAAACAACTATGACTAAACAGCTCTTTCACCAGGGCTGCTGGGAGAGCAGACGAAAGCACGCTCGGCGATTCCAGCGGCAAGCCGTAGGCTATCGCTTTACACACGTACTCAGAGACATGGGTGTATGAGTCACCACTGAAGGAGGGGACAACTGTAACCTCTCACAGAGTGTGAGAAGTGAAATAAATCTGTTTCCACTCTATCTGGGAGGGAAGGGACTGAGGCAGCGGGTTGCATTGCAGGCACTTGGCCGATTGAGCAATGACATTTGTTTTTCTGGTAAGCTCTTAACTGCTTTGAAAGAGGTGAAACACGATCCATCTACAACATAAGCTTCAAGTCATTGACTCCAAAGCCATCCTCTCAATTACAAACAGCATTTTCCTGTACAGAATTAGGAGGAATCCCCATAATCCCTTGCCCATTGTAGTGCAGCGATGATACATCATGTGGCCGTATATACACAGCAGGTCTTGTGCATACAGGGCAGGGGACTGCTTGGATTTCATCTGGCTGGCAAGGGAACAACCTGAGGTGGGGAGGGAGGTAAAGTAGGAAGGCAAGGAGGACCTCACCTAGCTGAAACTAAAGCATGGTGGGATGCTGAAGGCTGTACCAAGCTGCAAAGCCTTTATCTTCCCAGCACTGGTAAGATGGGCAGTGGGTAGATGTACTGGGGAGGGAGCAGAGGAGCCCCACAGAACAGGTCAGAGGACTGGGAAACTACTGGAAGAAACAGGAGAAACTAATTTCCACTCATTCTTGGATTCAGACCTTGAAGCTGTAACACCACAACCTGCTGGGGGATGGCTGCAAAGAGAGACACCTCTCATCCTGGCTACCATGGTGAAGATTGAACAAGGAACAGTAGAACCCAAGAGCTGCCACAGCTTCGTGGCCTCCACGACTTGAGTGATGCATTAGGACGTGTAACACACTGAGGGAGGGCACCTGCTGCATCTGGCCAGCCTGTCTGCTGGGACAGCAAAGCAATCCCCAAGTCAACATCTGAACCAGCCTCAGGGACTGCTGCATGGCCGTGACTGAAGATCTGAGGGTCCAAGCATCTGTACTCTGATGACAGGCTGAGAGTTGGGCTTGTTCAGCCTGGAGAAGAGAAGGCTCCAGGGAGACCTAAGAGCCCCTTCCAGCATGTAAAAAAGCTCCAGGAAAGATGGAGAGGGACTGTTTTATCAGGGAGCATAGTGCTAGGATGAGGGGTGATGGCTTTAAACTGAAGGAGGGCAGATTCAGATGAGATATTCAGAAGAAATCCTTCCCTGTGAGGGTGGGGAGGCCCTGGCAGAGGGTGCCCAGAGAAGCTGGGGCTGCCCCTGGATCCCTGGCAGGGTTCAAGGCCAGGGGGGATGGGGCTTTGGGCACCCTGGACTAGCAGAGCACGTCCCTGCCCGTGGTAGAGGTGGGACTAGATGGGCTTTGAGGTCCCTTCTGAGCCAAACCCATCTGGGATTCTATGCTTTTACCCATGAACAGCCTCTTGTCTGAATTTCTCCTTGCAAGGCAGCTTCCCACACAGGTCTTGCGTCTCACCTACCCAAACAAGACTGGTTTTGGCAGGCTCTCCCCAGGAAGGAGAGTGGAAGACAGCTTGATTGCCAATATCTAATCATAATTTGGGATCCAAAAAAACTACTTATCTTAGGAATTGCTTCATAATGCACTTAGTGTGTGAAGGATTATCATGGCATATAATTAAATACAGAGAGTTACACGGAGGGAGATAAGGATCCTGTGCAAACGGGTGAGAAGGAAGGTAATTGCCATTTAAGCTGCTGCTCTGCCAGCTTCTCACCCAGATCACTGTGAACTGTCTCAACATGCGTGCCTGGAGAGAGAAGGGCTTGGAAAGTGGGAAGGGAGAAAGGGGGGGAGAAGACAGCTATGGGCACGTCACTCACTCCTGTCCCATCTGTCCCTCCCGCTCCTCTGTTTCCAGGAGCTCTGCCCACAAAATCCGCAGGAAGCCCTGGAGTGCAACCGGGGAACCAGAGCAAAGGAACAATTAAGCCCTGGGGTGTAAATTACTTAGCACTGTGGAAGAACAATTAAGCTCTGTGAGCTATTTCATCCATCCCTATACCAGATTTAAGTGGGAAGGTGCAGGCGAGGTGCGAGACTCGCTCAGGGGACACGTCGTGCTGGGCTCGGGAGGGCGCTTCAGGCTGCTCCCTCCAACCACCCCAAGTTGTTGCTTTGGCTCAAGGGACAAAAGCCTCTGTTGCAATATTGAAATCATGCTGAGGGTTTGCATGGGAGGTTGTCATGAACCTGTTGTTGAGCATTTTAAGGGTTGCTAACTGTTAAATGGGGAGGGGAGGGGGAAGGGCGTGAGTGATCCCCAGCTCCTGCTGCCTTGAAGCAGAGCTGCCAGGTTGCAGGGGGTTTAGCATCCCTCCTGCTTGCTAAGGAGAGGTGTGGGGGTGGGGTAAAGGCACTGAGATGGTACCTGACTTATTTCGCTTTTCTGCTGGCTGGGGACATGAAGCAAACAAGCAAAAGGGAAGGGAAAAGAGCAGGCAAATGGAGGAGAATACAAATGAGAGCAGAGGTCCCAGCATGACATTTCTGCCACAAAATTACTTACCTTTCAGCAGTGGTGCTGTCAGCACTCGTGCTAACATCACTCAGCTCATGGCTTTCCTTCCTGCCCCACTTCCTGGGGTTACCTGAGCATTAGCAGCATTATTATTTATTAGGTTTATCAGGGAACCCATAAAACCCT
Source organism: Zapornia atra (assembly GCA_013400835.1). NCBI lineage: Eukaryota > Metazoa > Chordata > Aves > Gruiformes > Rallidae > Zapornia > Zapornia atra. The sequence goes on from VZTU01028920.1 coordinate 22,406, forward strand.
CCTCACAGACCCATCTTGTGCCAAGCACTGAATAAAACCCCCCAGACACAAACAATCAAAGCTCTCTTCAGAGAGCAAGCATGCACAGAGCAGGCAGCCTTCACATACACAAGGAGGAGAGAGGCTGCAAAACCTCTGAGAGGAGGAAGGCAGCTATTGCTCACCATTTTTTTCCAGCCTTTTGTGCCCATCACAAAAGAAAAAAAAAATTAGAAAACATATCTGGATAGCAGCAGGAATCCAGGAAAGAACCTGGAACTTGTTTCTCCTGAGCCCTACATTCTCTGCACCTACAGAGTCTCAATCGACGCATCCTAATTACAGCATCCAGCTCCAGCATCGTAAATCAAGGTGGGCAGCCAACCCAAGGAGGGGGGAAGGGGGGGGAAGACAGCTCCATTCAGCTATGAGATGGTGTTGGCCAGCCTCCACCCTAAAGCCATCTCAAAAGCCAGAGGATTGTTCACCTTTTCCTCACCCAAGGATATTAAAAGAATAAGCAAATAGAAGACTGAAGGGAGGTGGAAAATGGTTCAGGTGCCCTTGGCAAGACAAGCAGTAAGCAAGCACCAGGCTTTGTAGTAACCAATACATCAGGAAACAAAACAAAGGCATAACAGAGGAGGGAGAAAAATATTTATTTGCCTTTTTTGCCCCCCCCCTTTTTTTTTTTCTCCTCTAGAATCTTTTTTCCCCCTTTCTGCCAAATAAAACCTATCCCATGGGGCTTTGACTGACATCTAGAAACCACACAAAGCCTATTTGTTCCCGTTCACCTCCTGAGGGCAGGAGGACTGGTGGAGCAGCTCTGAAGGAGGGTGGAAACAAAGGACTTGACTCCACTCTTTGAAAGAAGAGGAAGAGCAGAGTGGAGCAGGGCAGAGGGGCCAAATCTCCACCAAGGAGGAGAATTCCAGAGCCTTGAATTAGGAGAAAAGCCCAGAGTCTGCACCCTGGGGATGGGATTAAAGGAGTTTCCATCTTGGCTCCCAGGAACTGGGTAGACACATCTCTAGCTCTGTCTCTGGGTAAGGAGTTGATGCTCTGCATCCCTGCCACGTTAGCCCCTTAGAATTCAGTACAGCACAGCATCCCTGTGACACAAAAGGGCCTGCATCACACTCACACCCAACAACTAAAATCAGCTATAAACCATCACTGGGACACAATTTCCCTTGCACAACAAATTCCCAGGTCTTTTTAATGCTGGCCTTTAAGCCCTGTTAAATTTGCAAAGATCTGCAAGAAACCTTGAGTGACGACACTGGCTCCTTCCAACCATACAGTTAGGACAGGATAAATTCAGTCTGAACTTAAACTTCCTCCCACAGGGAGCTCTGTGAGCCAAAAAGCACTTTAAAGACACTTTCACAGTGGTGTAATGGATATGTGACTAAAGCAGTGGGGTTTAGTAAACCTTAATCCTTAATAAATTACAGATAATCTGTACATAAATGGGTTATAAAGACTATCTGGATACTTTTAATAACTAAATGGTGGAGAGAAGAGGAAAGAAGATATGAGAAGACCAATTAGATAGAAATTTAAATAGGAGACCAGCTTAGCAACCCTTAGAAATGCTCATTTTATTTTGGGAAATGCTGGCCTGATGGAATTGAAATGCTCTGTGGGAAGAGGACAGGGGTTTTTTTAAAGCATGGGAGAGTTTGGAGGTGGACAGGAGGAAATGAGGAACTGGCTTAGTCCTGAAGATGGTTTTCTTTTTGGGGGTGTGTGGGGGGGAACCAACCAAGTTGAAGATTTTGAAGTGCCCCAGATATTGACCCTTTTTCCAAACTTGAGGCATCCTCTATTTCAATGACTTCTTTTTAAAGTTATAGCTAATTGCTTTTCTCAGGAAAACAATGACTCAGCAGTAATTTCTGCTTGAAAAAGGAATTTTTGGGGAAAAACTTGGTGCATTATTTTGTTAAAAGGACATTTTATGTCCCCTCCCCTAAACTGCTCCAGAGTTCTCAAACACAGGGTGTTTCACTGCAGGCTTTTAGCCCTTCTTCTATCAAGTGGGATGTTTGGAGCTGTACGCCCCAGCAAACACCCACATGGTTAAGCAAAGGGGTTTTTTTCCCACTCATTAATCCACCCCAAAGTCCCTCTGCATGGTGGGGGGTTTCCCATAACCTGGGCAGAACCCCAAAAAGGGGTTTGCAGGATTTGGGATGCTCTGCTCAACGCTGGACTATTCACCCTGAGCATCCCAAGCACCGGTCCAGTCCTGTGAGGTCTCTGCATCCCAAAACTCCAGTATCACCCTGTATCAGCCCCACTCAAGCCCAATTTTTCATGACCCATTGGTAGATTTTAGCAGGTGATGGATCCAGGGGGCAGATAATTCTGCTTACTGGTTAATTAATCCAGCATTACAAGAGGAATGAGAGCCTAATGACCATTCTTAATCCCCCTGCAATAACATCACATACCACCTTCCAAAGCAGGGCCACCTGTTGGGGTGCAACTGGGTTATTTAGGATCAGAGCAGCTACTGGTTATTAGTGCCATGCCCACTGGTATTTTATTAGCCATAATTTGATATGTTATCTGCCTTGTCCACCCCATCTAAGCCTGAAATATTGTTTTACAGCATTAATTAAAAGCATTGCCACTGGATGCTGGGTTCACATGCTCTGATGTGATTTACAGTTGGCATTTAATTACCTGACAACCATGATTTACTACATCTACCTGGTAGGTACCATGTGTATTTAAATCAATTAACGTTTGGTGGCTTTAGTATGTCTTGCTGGGGAAGGAGGGAAGAGTTTCTCATGAGCAATTAAACTCCAGACACACACACACACTAAGAGAAGTCAAATATTTCAGACATCTAAACTGCAAACAAGATAATGTGACCTGGGCAGAGCCACACAACAGCTGCTTGTAGAGCATCATGTTATTAAGGATCCCAGAGACTTTTCGTGGAAGACTTAACTAATTAGTTGAGTAGGCCCTCAATAAACTAGACACTAAGTTATGTTTTGCTTTAATTCCTGTTGGCTTCATTCAGATGCTGGAAGTCAGACATGTGCTTAAGTGTTTTGTTGAATTAAGGTCAGTATAAATACACGTCTCTTGTAAGCACCCAGGAAGCTGCACTGATATTTCATTAACCCAGTGGTTCAGAGAGGCTTGCACCTGGGGAAAGAGATACCCAGAGGAATAATGAGGATATGTAAGAGGAGGAAAGCAAGCAGCTGAAAGCCTTGGCTCAGAAAGGGCACTGCAACAGGCATCTCCTTTTGTTGTTCCTGTTCGTTTTATCAGGGCTTGGCTTGAGGGACATCTTGTTCTACCACAGCAAGATCTCCTGCTCCAGGGAGGGAAGGCTGTTGCAGAGGACCCTCAAGGATTGAGAATTTTGCCAGATGCCCTCTGACCAACTTAGTCCCATCATACTCCTCTTCTGCATCATAACATCCTCCTCATCCCCACCACAGGCTCCATGGCCTCAGAGTCACTTTCTTTCCCCATCACTGCTACCTACCCCTCTTACCATCTCCAGTCCAGCCCTCCTATTCCACTACAGCTATTTTGATGGCAGAGCCCTTTCTCCCAACCCAACCCCCTACTACTTGTTCCAGTCCAGCCTCCTCTATCTCACACACCACTTACCATTTGCCCTAATTCACACCCACCTTTTTTCCTCCCTGGAAGCCTTGGGAGCTCTTCAGAGCAAGTGGGTCACAGCCAGCTCCTTAACTCTCTCCTTTCCACCCCCAGCTGTGGAGGTACCCCAAATCCTCTCTTTTTTTTCCAGAGAGATTATGTCCTAACCCCAGAGAGAACACAAAGTAACAGGTTCCCCATACAACTGCAGATGCATCTCCTCTTTCTTGACATTCCTCTACCTACTCCATTCCCTCCTCCAGCACAAAACCCCACAGCATTTTACATCTCATTTTCCTTTCTTCAGACCCAAAACCCTCCCAGTTTGCTCTACATCAGATGACCTTCCCAACCACTCCTTACTCACCTTCAGCCACTCTCAGCCTCACTTCCTCTTCATAATGATGGTGGGAGTTCTTTCCCCCAGTAGTACCAGCATGCCCTAATTTATACCACTTGCCATCCCAGCCTCCCACCCATCCCCAGTTGCTTCTCATCAAAAAACTGGAGCAGATCCCCTATGGAGAGAGGCTGAGGGAGCTGGGCTGGGTCAGCCTGGAGAAGAGAAGGCTGTGGGGGGACCTCACTGCAGCCTGCCAGTCCCTGAAGGGAGCAGAGGAACAGGAGGGGAATCAGCTTGTTCAAGGGCAGAGACTGGCAGGACAAAGGGGTGCAGTGAAGCTGAAGGGCCAGCACAAGAGGCTCCAGATCCCCAGTTTGAGTCAGCAAAGATGCTCTGGGCTCTGGGGAGCAGTTCAGCAGCTCCAGACTGTCCACATCCACCTATTTAAGCCTGTCAAGTGACAGGGGCTCTGGGTGGCACAGAGCAGCACCCACCACCATGGTGTCAGCTTGTTCAAGGGCAGAGACTGGCAGGACAAGGGGCTGGGGTGAAGCTGGAGGAGGGAAGGGTGAGAGGAGAGATTGGGGGGAAGTTCTGTGCAGAGAGAGTGGGGAGGGGCTGGAACAGGCTGCCCAGAGAGGGGGTGGGTGCCCCATCATCCCTGGGGGTGTTCAAGGCCAGGTTGGCTGGGACCCTGGGCAACCTTGTGTAGCTCCAGGCCTGGAGGTTGGTGGCCCTGCCTGTGGCAGGGGGGTTGGCGCTGTGTGATCCTTGGGGTCCCTTCCAACCCAGCCCATCCTATGATTCTGTGAAATGCACTCCTGGCATGCTCCCCTCCAATGGCTAGCTTGTCTTCTGCTATTTGCCCTCCTTCTCCTTACACAGACTATTCCAACCCCATGAAACCAACGTTTCCTCAAACAAAGGACAGTATTCAGGTGGAAAATCTCTTTTAAAAAAATAAATGCCTCTTACTCTTGAGATGAATATGTGTTACCAAATTGTTTCCCAGCTACTCTGTTTGTGTAACCTCGAAGCTATTTTGTACAACCCTTTAGTTTTGACAGCTTAAGATTTGTTATGAACTAATATTCTGAAAATCAAAATAACTCAGAGGTACAAGAGATTGTTGAAGATCACCCAGACAATCTGTGCAGGGAGGAACACTGAGTTTGGTTTGGGTTTGTTGGGTTTTTTTGCTTTAAAGGAAAGGCTTTTCCTGGGTTACCTTGTCTTCAACTCAGGAGTTAAGTAAACCCACCACTCCCTTTCCAATTTGATGGCCTTTAGGAAGTTGAAAATATACACATGGATACACACTTACTGTCTTTCTACCTGGCATTTCTATGTGAATAAAGGGCTTTCAGCCAAAACCAACCAGATAAAATCTTTCAGGAACTTTTACAATGTCACATACTTGTGCAAATTGCCAGCCTGTTTATAGCAACAGGCACCACAACAGACCACAACGGCTTTCAATTAGGCCAGGCAGATCAAGCAACCTTCCCCATCTGTTTATGTGCCCGTATCTGCATGTGGCATCCTGTGAGAGATTGCCCCACCAAAGCACGTAGGTGCTTGGGAGAGGTAGGGAAATCTCTGCTCTCCACTGACCCTCCCTGCCTTGAGACCCCAAATGGACCATGGACACATCTTCAGGAAGATGGTTATGAGGAAAGGCTGAGGGAGCTGGGGCTGTTCAACCTGGAGAGAAGCAGCCTGAGAGGGGATCTGATCAATGGGGATCAATAGCTGAAGGGTGGGACACAGGGGGACATGGGCAGCCCCTTCTCAGTGTCTGTGGGGACAGGACAAGGGGTGATGGCCTCAAGTTGGAGCACAGGGAGTTCCACACCAACATGGGGAAGAACTTTTCCCCAGTGAGGGTGAGGGAGCCCTGGGACAGGCTGCCCAGGGGGTGTGGAGTCTCCTTCTCTGGAGAGATTCCAGCCCTGTCTGGACACCGACCTGTGTGCCCTGTCCTAGGGCAGGGGTTTGGACCCCATGGGCTCTGGAGGTTCCTTCCAACCCCTTTGAGTCTGTGAATCTGTGAACCCACTTGTCTATGCAAGGGGATGAAGCCCATAACTGTGGTGAAAACAAACCACACATGAGCATTTTGGGTCCTTTTGTAGCCAGACCTTGAGCTGCTTCACCAATTCCTGCCTGCCTGTATGAAAGAGATTAAACTATAATTAATCACCATGCTGAAGGTGCTGTGAACTGTCAAAGACCTGGAAATCCTGGAGTGTAAGATCCAGAGTGAGAAGGAAATATTATTATGCATGACAGTGTGTAACCATCTTGGTGAGAAGTTGCCTAATGCTGGGTATGGAGAAATTAAGTTTCCCAGCTGCATTAAGGTAAAGGGGAAAAGACACTCTTAATCAAGAACATGAGTGTTCCTATCAAAATAATTACTCCAGAATAACTAATCTGATAAATATCCAAAAGCAGATGATTTCTGTGTACTGGAAGGAAAGCGTTTTGTGAATTTTAGGGATTATTTCTAGGCATGCTGTTGGCTGTTTTGCTGGACAGTGCCTAAAATACTGTCCTTCCATCTACATGGGCCAGACAGAAATATAGATGACTCTGTGAGGATAAGATGGAAGTGATTAAGTTCACAGCAAAATAGGCTGGAAGGGTAAGGCCAAGACATCTTTAACCAGATAACCCTTCCCACCAACAGTGGGATTTTTACCTAATATATTGATTTCTTCACGGAATAAATTACCTGCTTTAATAGTTCAATTTCTCAATGGAAATTATTTTCCAAGAAGCTGAGTAAAGTCTGTTTTCCTCTCAGTGGACAAGCCCCTTTTCCTTTGTACCTTATGGCAAGAGGAGGTGCAACCTTCACCTCCCTGGGGCGAGTGCTGCAGATGCCTATCAACAAGTAAAATGAGTCCCCCCCCAGCTCAGGGTGATGGAGACCTCAGAGCTGAAGTTTAAAACAGGACAGGAAAGTGTCCAGGCAGTTAAATGGGGGAGCCTGGGAAAGACAACCATGATTTATTGCACTAAACCACAAAAATAAAACTAAGTTAGCAACTCAAGCATGTGCTTGCCTTAGCAGGGGTCAGCACAGCAGCGAGACACATCCCTCTTCCCACCTGGTGGAAAACCGCCCCGGGGGATCCTCCCTGGATCCAGTTACTGATCTGGGGAACATCACTTAAGCCAATGTATTTCGTTTCCAGTCCCTTGGGATTCCACATGAACAATCAAAGGGGTGAAAAGGGAAGCTCCACCCAAGTTAGTATTTCACAGGGTAAGAAGCACATTATCAAGTGACAGTGACGCCAGCCCGGGGCGCAGTGGGTAGAGTGCCTACGTAGCCATGAGTTTTGATTAATTACCATGGTATAACTTAATATCTCTCCCCAGTGATCATAGAATCATAGAATCATAGGATGGTCTGGGTTGGAAGGGACCCCAAGGATCAGACAGAGCTCCAACCCCCCTGCCACAGGCAGGGCCACCAACCTCCAGACCTGGAGCTACACAAGGTTGCCCAGGGCCCCATCCAACCAGGCCTTGGATCACTGATTTAACCATACACATCCGGTGGAGGAGATGCTCCAGGCCAAGAGGGAAGGTGACAAAGGGACCCTGCTCCCAGCCTGCAAACTCCTCTCTTGCTGAAAAACCCTTTGCAAATAGAGATCATTTTTGATGGGCCACGTTAACCGGGCGTTAAACAATTAAGTGGGGAAGGGCTCCATACATGCAGCACAGCAAGAACTGCCATGAAAAGAAGAAATGATTCACTCTATCAACCCTTTGAAGTGACACTGTCTCGTTGTGGGAGGAGAGGAGAAAGTACCAACTGCCCACTCGCCCAACCCCACTCTCCTTACTCAGAGGGAACTTTTATATTACCACCCACACACGTTCAAACACCCATGACTCATCTCCACAGATAATGAGATCAGCTTTAAAGCCATGAGATTTTGAATACAATGAAGGTTGCCTCCTAGGTTCTTTGCTTGCAGAAGGCACTTTTCCCAGTTTTTCCCACCTACTCCAAGAGGTGGAAATGTCCTGGTTTATTTCCATCTCCACCCCTCCCGGGAGCAGAGGTTCTCAGGAGATCCCATGACTCTTAGAGTCAGGGGTTTTTTTGATGAACACCATCTACCCTCGACATGCAGGGGGGAAAAAGAAACAACCAACCAAAAAAACCACCCCAAACCAAACCCCCTCACAGGAGCTGGCAAAGCCTTCGTGTTGGTGGGACCACTGCCCAAGTGGGAACTGAGAGGTCTGGACTGTGACCAGCTCCACCTCGAGATGTTTCACTTGTTCCTGGCTCCCCTCCCATTGCTTGTGCCCAGCTCAAACCCGGTGGTGGAGCACAGAGAGAGGATTTAACACCTGAGTATGTCCTCCTAGCCTCTGCAGCTGCAGTTGCAGGGCAGGATCAGGCCATGAATCACAGACCCCTCTGAATTTTGGACAAGAAAATCATTCCCAGAGGGAATTTGAGGCTTAGCTTCAAGTTTAGGGTCTCTCAACCATTCTGTGGTTGGGTTGTGCTTGTTTCTTTCTTACATTACCCCTTTGGGCTCAGGCTTCTGATTACTCCTTTTCATTCCTTTTTTTTTCTTGAATGATTTGGAAATATTTGAGTGACAGATCTTTTATTAAAACCTCGTTATCAGGAAGCATCCAAAACAGGCAGCGCTAGCACTCCACTCAGGGTTTCCATGCCTCAGGGGGAGCAAAGCTCTTCCTGGCTCTCACCAGGCCTCTGATGAGCAAAGGTTTGGTATGCAGGCATGGGTAAAGAAGATAGGATACTGTGATTGTCCCACAAGGTTGGTGTGATGGACGTTTGTTTTCATGATGAAGCAAAGGGGAAGACTTTCAAGAGCTTCTTCCCATCCCACTCCTGGCAGGAGAGCCATGATCAAGAAGGGATTCCATTACTTCCCTGTCCACTCGGTGACCATCCACACAGCAAAGAGCTGTGTCCTCTTTCACTGTTTCCAAGCTAAACCCAGTGGTGCTCAGGTCTTAAACCCTTCTTTTAGAGCACAGCTTTGCATGAGTCGTTTTTCCTTGCTTCACCTTCTCTCCTCCTGCTTTGCCCATTGAGACTGCAAGTTCCCAGAGACAAGAAGCCTGTGATGGTCCATCGTTGGTACAGTCGTCAGTGCCATGATCACATCGTCTAACACAGGCACTGCACACAAAGGTCTATGGATTATATCCAGCAGGAGGTCAAATTAATTGCTCATGGATTTAATGGAAAATGAAGTTTTACCCATTTGTCTTTTTTTTCCTGCACTAAGTGCATACTTTTTCCATTTTTCTTTAAAGATTGATCTAAAATGAGACTTGGAGCACTGAGGCCAGAACCTGAAATAATTCTCTTTAAATATAATCATTCTCTTTAAATATAATTTAACAATTCTCTTTAAATATAATAATTCTCTTTAGAAGGGTGTTACCTTGTGTTGGGAGAGCTTTGAGAAGAAACCCAATGGTTTCTCCCAATGGTCCCATCTTCCATGACACATTCTGGCTGCAGGTTCTAAGAAACTTGGCAAGAAGATTCCATCTGCTGTTCCCAGCTTGCCTTTCTCAGGGGATTTGGTGTTTTGGGATGGTAGGAGAGAGTGCCAAACACCAACTGCTCTTTGTCAGAACACACACTCGACGTGGCACCTCTTTCCAGTCCTCCCAGGCTGATGTGGTTTCTGCCCAGCTAAGTCAACATCACACCCAATGGTTGTGGAAAAAGTGGGGGGGGCAAGCCAAATTTGCTCTTTCTTGTTTATCCATGAAGTGATTCCAATTATTTAATGGACTAAATGCACCTGAAAGCCACAAGGAGCACCTGTGGTGAGAGGAAACGAGTTCTTTCACAGCTGGATGCATTTGGCAGGTCACTTGCAGGTTTTGGCACAGAGGGGCATCACTGGCATCCGGGGCTGGGCTGGGCCATCCCTCTGCTACTCCCAAGGGGAAGGAGGTTGGGAGGGGGAGGGGATTTTCTGATTTTCTAATCATGCTGGCAGAAAATTCCACTCATGCTGAAATTGGATGGATGTTGGGCAGCTCTGCTTGAGGCACGGAGCTAAGAACCTTTCCTAGAGGCCACCTATCTTTCAGGAGATTGGGGTTTTGTGAAGCCAACAGTCATCTTCACTGATGAAAGATATGAGCAGAAGAATTCCACCTGACATGCAGGGACAGACCTCAGTGGTGGCCTGAGGCTACGCACACCCCCGTTGCCATGCCAGGGGGTGCCAAGCATTAGCAGAGCTCTATCCCACTTACATGCTCCCTGGTGCATATTCTGAAATCCTTCTTTTTTTCCAAAACAAAAATGATTACCAGGGCTTTTGCCTCCCTTGTTTTGCTTGGCTGGGTCACCTCTGAACATGGTTTATCACCATACTCATCTCTGCACCCGAGCAGTTGGGCTATGCCAGCGGAGAGGTGCGGGACGGGGGACATGGGTTTGGACATGCAGGGTACAGCACTGCCTGTTCACAGCTCCCAAAATGGTGGGAAAAGTTGAGCCAAAGCTTTGTTTTGACAGAGAACTCAGCTTCCTGTGCAGCCTTTTCACTGTCATCATCATCATCATCATCATCTTGGCATGGAAGACCCAACAGCATACACATTATGATTTTGCTTTTGCCTCACCTTGTTCTCCCAACAGAGACATCATAGAATCGTAGAATGGCATGGGTTGGAAGGGACCCCAAGGGTCACAGAGCTCCAACCCCCCTGCCACAGGCAGGGCCACCAACCTCCAGGCCTGGAGCTACACAAGGTTGCCCAGGGCCCCAGCCAACCTGGCCTTGAACCCCCCCAGGGATGATGGGGCACCCACCCCCTCTCTGGGCAGCCTGTTCCAGCCCCTCCCTACTCTCTCTGCAAAGAACTTCCCCCTAATCTCTCCTCTAACCCTTCCCTCCTCCAGCTCCACTCCAGCCCCCTTGTCCTGCCAGTCTCTGCCCTTTAACAAGCTGATTCCCCTCCTGTTCCTCTGCTCCCTTCAGGGACTGGCAGGCTGCAGTGAGGTCCCCCCACAGCCTTCTCTTCTCCAGGCTGCCCCAGCCCAGCTCCCTCAGCCTCTCTCCAGCCCTCTGATCACCTCCGTGGCTCCTCTGACCCCTCTCCAAAAGCCCCACATCTTGTCCTGGGGCCCCAGCTCTGGACACAGGACTCCAGCTGGGGGAGGGCAGAGCAGAGAGGGACAATCCCCACCCTGTCCCTGCTGCCACCCCTCTGCTGATGGAGCCCAGAAATGTGTATATATTTCTAAGGGGAACTCAAAAACTGAGCAAACAACTGGGCAAAAACCTCTAAAATTGTCAGAGTGGGGTTGAAATGATCTGGATGGGACATAGCCTGGAAAGGGGCTGAGAACAAGGTGGTAGCAAAAGCTCCCAGGGTGGAGTCTTTGAAACTGAGCAAGACACATTAAGGGAGAAACACAAATGAAGAGAGGCAGAAAATAAATGAGAAGCACCATTTCTGCACCCCCTGCTTGCCCCTAAAACTGGAGGAGCAAAGCAACACACCCCATGTGCACCAGAGGAAAGAGGAGGAGAGGAAAACTGTCAGCATCACTAGCTCAGTGAGATCTTCAGGAAAGAAAAACAAATGACCCCTTTGTGCTGACTGGGGAGAGACTCTTCCATCATCTTTATGGATTTCCACCTTCGGCAATAGCTAAATAGCCTTGCATATCTACCATCAAGACACTAATAGCCATGCCATAAATCTTAACCCTAAACTATCATTATTTGCCAGCAGAAAATGAATGATTTGCTCCCCACATGGAAGGGAAAATAAAAAGGAGCACAGCTTCTGAAAGAGGAGACCACTCTCAGGTTGGGCATCCTTCCTGGCTCGCTCCTACTTGTTGGTGGGATGAGCTCTCCTGGTATAGTTGACTTTCCAAAACATGCATGAAATTGCCCTATTTTTACTATTTCTTGAAACTGGTATTATCTTGATATTCCCTGTTGCCTGACAGGGTGAGTCAGGTTGGTTAACAATGCTACGTGGTCAGGTCTCCATTGCTCATCTGCAAAATGGAGCTGCACCAACTCACTTGGAATAAACATTAAAGACCGTGGGGGTTCTAGAAATGCTGATAATTGGGGTTAAACTCATTGATACAGCCTGAAAGAGTGTCTAGAGCTTTCTTTTTGCCTGTGCTTTCTCCCCACGAAGGACACGCAGCCCAGGTACAGGCTGGAGCCAACCCCTTGTGTTATCTCTGGGGCAGCTGCAATGTGATTTAATTCCTCCCCTCACATTACTGCTTCCTTAGCCAGGGTGCCTGTGAGCCCTAAGGGAGAGCAGGGGTTGAGGGGAAACATTAGTTTCTTAACAAATTCTTGTGTCGTCTTTTTGACAGCACCTTTAAGCGCTGAATGACACTCAGGAATGATGTGGCTTAACCTCCAGAGTTCAAGCCAGGGAGCATTTCCCCTGCCAAGGAGCAGCAGTAATCACTGGAGAAGAAATCCATCCCAGCCCTCCCCACCAGCAGCCACCGACTGCTTTTAATGCAGGTGGCAGGGACACACCTGAAGAGCC
>VZTU01028923.1:0-17111 GCA_013400835.1 Zapornia atra
AAAATGGTTTTAGACTCCTGAAGCTTCTGCGCACAGAGCAAATAACTTTTTCTGACTTTGTGAGATCTATGTTGACATGAGAACTGTGTCTTTTAGCCCTTAAGATACAGAAAAATACATTGGCATTCAGATATTTGATTGCTCATGTTTCTGAAATACTTAGTGGCTTTGCTGTGCCTATGCATAGCTGTGCTTTTAAACTTTGCCTGTTTACCTAGTCATGCCTTCAGTGCAATCAATTCTGGACAGACTTCCTTGGTCCAGCAATTCCTGATTTCAGCCTGGGTAGAGTAGTGTTAAAATATCCTTGCTTTAAACAGGGGAAAAATATCGAGTATTATGTCTCTCTTGGTTTGCTTGTGGTATGCTAAAATGTTAATTTTTCATTTTAATCTTCCTCAAATAGGATTGTGAGGTTTTCTAGTTAGAAAAATCTGTGTTAGGAAATACAGAAGTGGATATTTGCCAAATTCTTCTTATACAATTCATAAAGTAAAAATAATGACAATCATAATGCCATGTCATCAAAAATGGTAGGATTTCATTTTATAAATACTTATTTTAGGTGCCCTCATGGATAAAACTGATTAGTATAAAGTGTGAGTTTTTGTGGAAGTAGTTTTAGTTATCAATCAAGTTAAATTTTCCCCAGCATTTTATTTAGTCTATCAATCATGTTTTTGAATTTAAAAGCTGACTGAATAATCAATACAGGCTAAATTCCCGTCTCATTTCTAGGAGCAATAAGGTTGAGAGAACAGAAGAAGCGAAGGCCAGTGCTATCTTCTTACTACTCCTTGGAGATCTCACTATCAAAGATGCCCCATACCTAATACTTAATGAAATACTTGTTAATGTCCATATGGCTCCTGTGGCATTTAGAACTCTAGATTTTAGGTTGCCTGGTCCTGAAACCTTATGAAGTGTAATGTTCTTTAACCTTTCAAAACCATGCATGCGTGTGATGTCAATGTTTCCTAAGTAATTTTGTTATTGTAAACCTGACTTCCATTAACAAAAGTCAAGGCTGCAATTCACTGCCTTGCAGGGAAAAAAAAAAAAAGAAAAAAGGAAAAAGAAAAAAAAGACATATTTTGCATTTTAACACTTTCTGTATTTTCTCTTTAAATTTCCATTCCTCTTTGATAAGTGAAAAAATATAATTTTAATGTATATTTATTTAAAATCCTTTGTTGAATCTTGAACTTTTGCTGTTATTTATCTTAACATTTAAACTTGTGTTAGCTAATAAATTTTTTAATTTTTTATTTTTTGTACTATCACAGTTATACCAAAGCAGTACTCCTATCCCTTCCACTCTTGAGTTTTGTTTAATTCAAACTCAGGCTAATCTATATGGTTAAAGATTTACCTGCTACTAGAAAACTGTAATTGTGCAATTNCTGTAATTGGTCAATTTAAATGTTGGCAACTTGCCTGTACTTACTAGTTCCTAGTTTTTTCACTATTCCTTTGACATGATAAACATTTTTTTTTTTTCTGTAGTGTTACAGTTATTTTCTTGAATTACCCATCTGCAGAACTGAATTTAAAAAAGCCCAACCAAACACAACTGATTTATGTCTTTGGAAGCTGCTAGTCTCTCTTGCAGGGTTTGACATGGTCTGCTTGCATACTGAATGCTGAAGGCAACATGGAAACAATCAGAGTCGTGCTATTGTTTCCAGTCAGCCATTTGAAAGCACAGTAATTTCTAGCAGTTGTGGTATGGTATGCCTCCACAGGAAAGTTTTCTGTGTGGGATCAAAATACCTTATTGGTCCTAAGGGTGGTCATATGTTCATGATGGTACGAAATCACAGATTTGCTGTTAATTCATCTTCATCTGTTGTACAGTAACTCCTTCCTTGGAGAAGTATGGATATTAGCTGTCAACATATTAAAAACCTTTATTAGCAATCACTGTGATTCTTTTAAATCTAATTAATAATTAAAAATCTAGTAATTTTTTTATTAAATGCTTAGCCAAGGTAATTTCTTTTGCCACTGAATATTATCTGGCTTTGGTACATTAAAGTATCCTTTTTCCTTCTATTTGCTTCATTAATCTCTAGCTTTCTGAATTATTTTTTCTCTTTTCCATATGTAAAATCCTGCTCCTTTCTTTCTCACATGAAACATGTTGATTTTGACTAAAATCACAGCAATCACATTCTGTAACAATGACTGATCTCTTTTCATTTGAGGCACGTTGGTAGAAAGTGATTGGAAGGGTTTATAGCCTTTCAGAAAACTACGAAGATGGACTTTCTGTAACTTATGGTTAATATCACTGAATTTCCAGTGTAGTGCATAAATTTGATAAAGACATAGAAAGCAAATTACAGAATCACAGAATCAGAGAATGTTAGGAGTTGGAAGTGATTTCGAAAGACCACCTATTCCAATCCCCTTGCCAGAGAAGGATCACCAGACTAAATAACACAGGAATGCATCCAGGTGGGGTTTGAATGTCTCCAGAGAAGGAGACTCCACAGCCTCTCTGGGCAGCCTGTTCCAGTGCTCTGTCATCCTCATAATGAAAAAGTTTCTCCTTATGTTCACATGGAACTTCCTATGCTCCAGCTTGCACCCATTGCCCCTTGTCTATTGCTGCTCACCACTGAGAAGAGCCTGTCTCCATCCTCCTAACTCTCACTCTTTATATATATATAAACATTGATAAGGTCACCCCTCAGTCTCCTCCAAGCTAAACAGACCCAGATCCCCCAGCCTCTCCTCATAAGGAAGGTGTTCTACTCCCTTAATCATCCTTGTGGCCCTGCACTGGACTCTTTCGAGGAGTTCTATGTCGTTGAACTGAGAGGCCCAGAACTGGGCACAATATTCCAGGTGCTGTCACACTGGGGCAGAGTAGAGAGGAAGGAGGACCTCTCTTGGCCTACTAACCACACCCCAGGATGCCGCTGGCCTTCTTAGCCAGGGGAGCACATTGCAGGCTCATGGTCATCCTGCTGTCCACCAGGACCCCCAGGTCCCTTTCCCCTATGCTGCTCTTCACAGATCTGTCCCCAACCTATACTATTAGCTGGGGTTGTTCTTCCCCAGATGCAAGAACCTACACTCCCCTTTGTTAAATCTCAAATGTTTTTATTTCAGTTTTGTAACTAAATGGAAAAAACAAAAAAAATTCTGTTGGAATGGATTCTCTAACATGAGGAAAATATATTGCTTTGGTAAATATTTTTTTATTTTTTCCTCCCTAGAAAGCTAAAAGAGTAAGCATACTGACAGGGATCACTTTGCTTCACTGTACAGAGAAACAGACCAACTATTTTCAGGAAACAGAATATCTACTGAAATGATTGCCAGATGCCCTCAACAGTTGTCTTAAATTCTCATAATCTCTGTCTAATTATAGTCTGAGAGATTTTATCCATAGCCATTTCTACTTAACTTGTTGAATTTATTATGTTTTTTGAAAAGGAGAAGCTAGACAAAGGTTTCCCTAGTTATCATGGAAAATGGTAAAATGCAGCGAAAAATAGGACAGTTTTTTTTGTTTGGTTTTTTTTGGGTTTTTGTTTTTTTGTTTTTTGTTTTGTTCATTAAAAGGAAAGACTTTGGGAAGTAGGAACTCTGTGAAGTATCTGAATAAACACCAGATTAGCATATAAACAGTTTTGCAAGTCTGCTGTAATTGTAACAAAGCTGACTTAAATTAGGTTTAAATTTGAACGGATTTCTAATAAGTGGTATAATAAGCAAATAAAAGTTCATGGACAAATTTGTTGGAATAAATTTGAGAGCATTGTAATTCTTGACTTTTGCTATTTTAATTTTAATTGTTTCCTGAATTGTATTTGTTACACAAATGCCCTCCCCCCAGAACAGGGACCCTTAGGAACATACCTTTATGGATGATTTGGATGAGGGAATTGAGAGAACCCTCACTAAGTTTGCAGATGACAAGAAGTTAGGGGAAGGGTTGATCTGCTGTAGGGTAGGAAGGCCCTCCAGAGGGACCTGGACAGGATCAATGGGCAGAGGCCAAGAGGACGAAGTTCAATATGGCAAAGTGCCAGGTCCTGCACTTTGGTCAAAACAACCCCAGGCAAGGCTAAAGGCTTGGGGCAGGGTGTCTAGAAAGCTGTACAGAGGAAGAGAAGCTGGGGGTGTTGGTTGCTACTCGCCTGAACATGAGCCAGCAGTGTGGCCAGGTGGCCAAGGCGGCCAGCGGCATCCTGGCTTGTATCAGGAATATAGTAGCCAGGCAGGACAGCGAGGCGATCGTCGCCCTGTACTCAGCAGTGGTGAGGCCATACCTTGACTACTGTGCTCAGTTTTGGGTCCCTCACGACAAGAAAGATATTGAGGCCCTGGAGTGTGTCCAAAGAAGGGCAATGAAGCTGGTGAAGGGTCTGGAACACAACTCTTACAAGGAGCAGCTGAGGGAATCTGCAGCTTTTTAGCCTGGAGAAGGGAGACCTTATTGCTCTCTAAAACTACCTGAAAAGAGGTTGTGGTGAGCTGGGGGTCAGCTTCTTCTTGAAGATAAGTAGCAATAGGACAAGAAGGACTGGCTGCAAGTGGCACCAGGGGAGGTAAAATTAGAAGAAATTTCTTCTCAGAATGAGTGGTTAGGCATTGGAATAGTTGCCCAGGGAAGTGGTGGAATCAGTCCCTCAGGGTGTTTAAGGCAAAGTTGGAAGAGGTACTTAGGGACATGGTTTAGTTAGTAATATAGGTGGTAAGGGGATGGTTGGACTAGATGATCGTGGAGGTCTTTTCCAACCTTTATGATTCTGTGATTCTATGGGCACAGAAAAAAAGAGACAAGTTCTTGCTAGGAATTTAACAACAAACCTTAGCTGCAAGAGAGGTCCATTCTTTGTTGTAGAAGCAAAAAGTCTTTAAATCTCCTGGAAAAAAAAGTTAAGGCTGTAAGGGAAACGGCTTACCTATGGTTTTTAATTTGTTAAAATCAGATAAACTGAGAATTGTTTTGATTGTCTTCATGGATAAGGGAAGAAATTTCATTTGTAATAACATTTCCTTTTTTTTTTTTACATAAATAACCGGAAATCACCATTCATATGGATTACAGATATTGTACTGTGAATGTTGAGACTTTTTTTCCTTTCACATTATACATATCACAGTTTATTCAGTATGGATGTTGATATACGCATGCTGTATATTTCTAGATAAGGAGGGTATTCATAAAAGTGTGTCTTACAGAAAAAGTTAAGGTTAAGGAAGTAGTTTTCTTATAAACTACAAGATTAATTGATCAGATCACATGACCTAACAGTATTCCTTTAGGAAATACAATATTTGCTATTTTATAACAGAAAAAAATATCCTCAAGATACATCATTATAGGAGGGGATCTGCACTGTCATCGTATTTCTCCATTGATTTTATGCTTGGTAGATTCGCAAAAGAAGAGACTATTTCTACAGCACTTTTACTAGAATTTTGCTGAGTCTCTAACACCATTTCATCTGTAATACGTGTTGTTTTCTTTCCTAAATCCTACTTTTCTCTGAATCAGTTAGGGAAACTTAGGTGTTAAGGGAATAAATCTGAATATATTTAAAGCTCAATTGATTTTTTTTTTCAATTACATTCTGAGTTGTTGCAGTCAGCTTGGTGGTCAGTAGGTGTCGCGTTACGGTAGTTAGGGTTTGGCGATCAGAAGATGCCGCGCTGTACGGAGAGGTAGGGCCCCCTCTCCTGACAGCCTATAGCGTTTGGTTTACAACAGAAGCAGACGGAAGTCACGTGGTAAAACCATACCTATATAAGCCCGTGTCAGCCCGCCAATAAACGCCATTTGCCGTCCACCACATTGGTGTCTGTGAGCTGATGGTCCGAACGGCCTGGACGTGGCCGTCGTGCTGTTCCTGAACCAGGTCGCGACGCCATTTTAAAGGCAACACTGAGTAAATCACAGAAGTTTAAAGAAAGTGCACACAGAAATTTTGTGTGACATTCAAACTATTTGTACTTACCCAGAAGCCAGGCACCAAGTAATTGTACGTGGTTTTAAATTCTTAGGGCTTCATGCAAGCCACTTTTCTGAGCTTCTATCTATAGTCATCAATTTCTGCTGAGACTGAAGACTACCTTGTCACTGGACATGTGCTTGGTGAGAATGATGTTGCACTAAGCCTCCCTGAGGTCTGCTGGTGGAGGAAGCAGAGAGTACCAAAGATGGATCAGAGCATATTCCCGTGCGCCCCCTCACACAGCAACTGGCTATTTTGTGAGGTGTCTTTATGTATCATCACCGATTGCGGAATGTAGCTACCAGCTGTTGAGGTTAGCTGTCAGATGTCAAGCTCTGCAAGGTACTCTGTGGATCTTCAAGAGGCAGTTAATTATGCCTCCTCCTTTGTATGGCAGTAACAGGTAGGCTGTATCTGCAAGTCAGATAGCTCTGCTTCTACCAGCTACTCAGTTGTGCTCAGTTGTTTTGGGGTTTTTTTGCATGTAGAAAAGAAGCAAAAACTACTGGAAGCATACATGATAGCAGATGCTTTCCTTATCTCTCTGTAATATCAGTGGAAAACAATAGTGAACTTTTGCCATCTTATGCAGTAATTTATTTTTTTTTTAATTTTTTGGGCTCAAACCATTTGCTTGGGTTTCCTGGTTAGGAACAAGAAGCTTAGTAGCTCGTGAATCTCAGGACCAGTTGTCTTTATATTGCAGGAATAGTGTAAAACAGATCCATTTCTGGGATTGTGGTATCTGGGGACTGGTAGATTATAAAGTCACTTCATTGCCTCCTTTTTTTTACCTTATTGCCCACTTACATATGACACAAATTAAATGGATGGAATGAGGACAGAGCTGTGATATCTTGGGCTACATATGATCTCCTTTTCCCACTTTTCTATTTATACTGTGAGTTAGCTGATACTGTGTTTAAAATCTTGGGGGACAGAAGCAACTGAATGTTATTAATTCCTAACTGTTGGGTTTTTTCCCTCCAGAGAACATATGCACATTTACTGTAATCTCTCTGGAGGATAATGTTCTCTACAGAATGCAATTAAGATGGCAGTGAATAAGAATTAGATAATAGCCTTTAAATTACCCTTAGTGCTGCCCACTGTGTACTATACTGTAGAAAGCAAACTGACCAGCATTGTGTGTAATCTTCTAGTCACTACATAGAGTAGTCTGCAGTTTTCAAAATGAGATTATTTGACTCCAACTGAACCCAGTTGGTTTCCTCATTACTCTTCTTGCTTAATGGAAAAATCTTTTCTCTATTATGAACACTAAAAATTCAAAGTTTAGAAATCATCACAACCAGAACTCCATGCACACATGCAGCTAAATTAGACCTTCACAGCAGGAAATATTTCTCTTAATGCTTGTCTGACGTGTATGATTTGGTACATTGATGTGGAACTGGCACATTTATGAGATTCCATCATGCCCCAGCTGCCAACATTGGCTGTCTGGTTGTTGACAGATTGCATAGAGAGACGGGTTTTTAATTCATTTGCTGCACCTGCCATTGATTTATTGCTGGTCATTTTACTGATATGGTCTCATTCTTTCAGCACAGCTCACCTTTTCTAGTTTTACTGGTCATTCCTTTATGTATTAGTCCTTTTTCCAGAAGTCAATTCCTCATTTTTCACTGTTGTATTTCTGTATTGGGAACTTGCTTTGGAGAAACACAACTAAGTTGTATGGCCTATCTGGAAGATTTCCGTAGTGAGAGTTAACACTTTTAGTGGTACTCATTTATATGATAAACCACAAATAAAAGGTAAAAGTGGAAGAGAAGTGTGAAAAAAACAGGTTTTGCTTTGACTGCAGATCTAAAAGCCCCAGACTATTTCTGAGTCCTCTATGTCCTCACTTTGAATTTGTAACCACAACCTTCAAATTCTGTGCCCTTCACATCTGATTTTCTCTAGAAACCCCTTTAAGTTCTGTGTCAGTGTTTAACATGTGACAATACTGTGAAAAGTGATTATAAAAGAGAGACTTTATTATTCAACAAATGCGTCCCTTTGTGTATTCAGTGACATGTCTGCTGACTTCAGTTATAAAAGAAAGATATACTGCATTTTCTCTACCTAACAAGGCAAAAGTGAGCACAGCCAGGAGAAAATAAGTTGGATTCTTGCCCATCTTGTATACCACCACCGATTTAGTGCTGTTTGTGGGTTTCCATCAATTATGCCTATGCTCTGAAGACCAAAGCTGTTGCTTGTATGTCAGCAAGGCCAGTGCTTGCATACACTCAGGGTATGACTGGGAGTTTAAGCTGTCCTGCGGGTAGGTGATGTGAGCAGCCAGGAAGGAGACATGGTTAGAAGGGAAAATTACTGAATGGAAGAAAAAGTCTGCTGAAATACTGACTGAAAAACTGACAGAGAAAATGCCTGCCAGCTTGGGAACTATCAGCCTGGGAACCAAGCCTGTGAAACATCCCTGAGAAGTGCAGCTGTCATTTTTAAAGTACATCTGGGCACCTGGAAAATGGACACATCCTGAGACATGACTGATAAGCATAAAACTAAGGAACTGTAATGACTACTTATCACATGAGAAGGTGGAAAAACCTGAGAAAGTAACTGGTAGGTACCCTTTGCTGTTTTAACTGCAAGAGCAGAACAGACTGAAAAATTCAAAACTGGTCTGTGAGGACAGGAAATATCATTATCTACTGGTTGTCCCAATTGAAATTATCAACATCTATTGCATACTTAAAATGGTGGTGTCCTACATCCTCTTACATCCCTATGACATAAAAATGACTTAATTTTTATTAAAAGTGGAGCTTTCTCTTTGGAACTTCCCATAGTGCATTCACTTCTCCTAAACAGAGAGCTCTAGCTCTCTGCATCACCTTTCTATGAGGGCTGACTCCAAACTCTGTAATGCAGATCACCTTGAACCGAGACTTTGCTATTTATTTGCTGCCCTCTGGACCCACTTCTGGGGTCAGATTGGTCTGTTCTCCACTCTGAGATGCTTCAGCCCCAGAATCTCTTTACTGTGCTTGGTACCATATATATGGATGGTACTCTATATATATACATACACATACACATCATTCATCATGAGTATATCTGCTGTTGTATTATTGATAACTTTACCAGTGATAAGTTTGTAGCAATCTCTACTGTTATATGTATACTTGTTGTTCCTGTTATTGAGTGCTGCTATTACTATCACTATATTGATTGCTCATAATAATTTGTAATAGCGTGGTATATATTTGTGTGTGTGTATACACACACACATGCACATGCACACACACACACACTCTCTTTGCTAATCATAGATACACTAGCCAGTGGTGTTTTCTGTGCTAGTTTGTAGTAAAGAAACTTAGAGAGTAAAGCCTGTCTTCATGTACATTATGAAACCCTACAAACCTATGGTCATGAAGTTTATACACCCTGAAAGCCTTTTGGTTGTGACAGGAGGCAGTCTGCTTTGTGAAGGACAGTGATGCCCAGGCTAGGAAGGATTCAGTTTAGCAGGTTGAGTTTATAGAGCTATTAGGAATAGAAATATTTATTAACTTAAAATATTATTATTTTTATGGAAATTAAAATGAATGAGCATGCAGATATAGAATCCTCAGTGTAATTTTTACAGCTCTCTCAAAACATAGGCTGATTTCCTAGGAACTCAGATAGAAATATATGCTATTTTGCCATGCCTTAGAAAAATTCTTTTGATTTTGCTACAAAGTCAGGCTAAACAATAATTTCTTTTACAGGACAAGAAGGTTCAGATTTCAACCTTTTTTTTCCCCCTTTGCTTTCTATAATTATAGTATTTGAAAATAAAAATAATTCACTTGAATGAAGACTTTTTCATATAATTTAGGTTTATCTGTAATCTAGGCTAACCTATCCTGTAGAACCAGCCTGAGACCTCATAATTTCCTGACCTTAGTCTTGCAAATGTTAGACAGGATTTAAGTTCTGTGTCTCAACTGCATGTACTAGATAGAAAGGCGGTTAATAATAACACTTGATTTGCAAGTGAAATTATGGAAAAGCTCACACGTGCCCTTCTAGAAAACATCTTAATTTCATATTCCTGTTCAATGCATTTTGTTTTTTTGAAGGAGTGATATTTAATTCAGTATTTTGTATATATAGTAACATAATGTTAATTGGTGATATAAAGTCACTTTCAATGAACATTGAAAACCGATCTGAGTGCTAGGTAATCAGCATATAGAAAGCGTGGTAGTTTTATTTATATATTTTTTTTGCTAAAATTTGCCTCCAGCCAGGGTCAAACTGCCACAGTCCCTTTTGGTGTCAACTGTGGGGTCTGAGGAGTTTGAAATAAGGACAGTAATTAGCAGAGGGAGTGGGCAAGACAGACTGAACATAGCCAGTGAGTGTAATTTTGGTTGGGATGTAGATTTTAATGATAATTCTTAGATATGGGATTCACAGAGGTGAGGGGTGGAATGTTGTGGGTTTGTGTGACAAGGTTAGAGGAGAGGGGGCAGGCTGCAAGGGTGGCTTCTGCAAGAAGCAGCTAGAAGCTTCCCCTAGGCCCAACAGAATAAATACCAGCTGGGCTCAATGCCGGACCCAGTGCTGACTAAGGCCAAGCCCATCAGCAATGGACACAGTGCTTCTGGAAATCATATTTAAGAGGAAAAAAATGCAAGCAGCCACTTTTTGATGCCAGAAAAGGGAGTGAGAAGATGTAAGAAAGTTTGCAGACATCAAAGTCAGTGAAGAAGGAGGGGGTAGAGGGGATGCAGATACCCAAGGAGATTTTCTCCTGCAGCCTGTGGAGAAGACCATGGTGGAGCATGTTGTCCCCCTGCAGTCTATGGAACATGACAGGGAGCAGAAATGCCACCTGCAGCCTATGGAGAAGCCCCAAACTGGAGCAGGTGGAGACATATGGAAGGTGCTGTCACCCGCACTGGAGCACGATTAAGATCTGGTTATACTTCTCCTTACCTGACTCTGGTGTCACTGGATGTGCAGTGTGGTGTAATAAATTAGTTTTCTTTCCTTTCTTCTGTGTTGAGTCTGTTTTGCCTGTGACACTGATTGCGGAATTATCTCTCCCTGTCCTTATCTTGACTCCTAAGCCTCTCAATTTATGTTTTCTGCCCTGTCCATCTGAAAACGAGTGTGATAGAGTGACTTTGGTGGGTGTCTGGCCTCCAGCCAGGGTCAAAACACCACACCTGAGGAGTTTTATTTATACATTTTTTTGCTAAAATTCTAAAGGCTTATTATGTGATAATGGGCTTCAGTGAAATAAATGAATGTTCAAAATACATATATATTTGAAATAATAAATATCCTTGTATGCATAGATACTAGTATATGCTCGTCTATTTATCAGCATATTTCATGACTTTGGTAACCAAAATCTTCTAAAAATTAAATTAACTAAAAATAGGCATATTGGATATAAGTAATTTTGATTTTATTAGAAATTAATAAAAATTAAAAATTAATAGTATAATGTACTATATCACATTAAATGAATTTAATGAATAATTTTATTTATTTGACTAGCATAAATTAAATAATAATTTAATATATTTCTGAGATACTGACATAAAATCTTGTAGCAAAGAATCACCTGCAGTATTTTGACAGAAGATGAAACTCAATATATGTGGCACATACAAGCAAATACAGGAATAACTCAAATTCAGCAGTAGTCAATGAAGTATATAGTGCTTTGGTTAATGTCTACTTTCAGTAGATATTTAAATTATCTTTACTATGATGCTACCCTATATTGTATAATCATACAGATGTATTTTACCTCTTATGCCTCACAAACAATATACATTAGACCACAAATACTGAAAAAGTTCTTGGAGTTCAAGTAGTTCATGGTGAAAAGTTGATTGATAACTGTCGCATTTTCCATTTATGCTCTCTTTTATGAGCTGGTGGAGAGGGAGTGGGAAGTGGAGCAGGGTGTCCTACATTTTTAGGATAATTACATTGATAAAACATGCATATGGCAATGCTCTCCTGCATATGTAAGTTTGTGTAAGTGTAATGCACTGTAATTTTAATAAGCTAGCCTAATTAAGTATGATATGAGTTTGTAAATTATATTTTTGTAAATCATAAACCCACAAATTCATATGATCACAGAATCATAAAATGGTTTGAGTTGGAAGGGACCTCAAAGATCATCTAGTCTTAACGCTCTGTCATGCTCAGGGACACGCTCCACTAGACCAGCTTGCCCAAGTCCCCATCTAACCTTGAACACTGCCAGGAAGGGGGTTGCTACAACCTGTCTGGGAAACCTGTACCAGTGCCTCACCACCCTCATGGTACAGAATTTATTCCTAATATCTAATCTAATTCTATCCACTTTCATTTCCCATTGTTAGATTCCCTTATAAATAGTCCCTTTCCAGATTACATGTAGGCCCCCTTTTAGGTTCTGGAAGGTTGCTCTCTAAGGTGTCCCTGGAGCCTTCTCCAGGCTGAAAAAGTTCAACTCTGTTAGTCTGAAGTCTTTGATCAACTTCATGGCCCTCCTTTGAACTCACTTAAGTAGTTACATGCCTTTTTTGTGCTGGGCATCTCAGAGCTGGACACAGTACTCCAGGTGGGGTCTCATGAGATCAGAGTAGAGGAAATCACCTTCCCCAAACTGCTGGTCACACTTCTTTCAATGCAGCCCAGGGTATGGTAGGCTTTCTGGGCTGCAAGCTTGCATGCATTGCTGGCTCATGTTAGGTTCTCATCAATCAACACCTGGATTTTAAATCCACATAGATGGTTAACTTATCCAAAAGAGATTAATTTCTCTGACCACTTCAAGGTCTGTTCACTACTTTTTCTGCTGGTGCACTCTAGCATTATACATTTCATTGTTTAATTTACTGTGCTTTCCTTTATTTACAAGCAAATGAAAATTGAGACAGGCATACATCTAAAAGTTTATTGGCTGTTTTATTGTATCCCCTTGTGAGCAAAGCCTCTGTCATTGAAGCTGATCATTCTCGATGTGAGAAATATGCTTTCCGCAGCCTTTGACTTAGATTTCCTTTTGATGGCTTTCAACATCTGAAAGATTTCATACAAATGTCTTATCCATTATTTTATTCTTAATATCTGACTCTCCATTTTTTTTACTGAGCATAGGATTTGCTTTTTCTAAAATAAAAAGGCCCTATATATGATATAAATTTACAAACTTGTATTTCTCAGTGCAGCTGCATTGTTTTTGCTTGTAGATATTATGAACAATTTGTATAACATTTTCCACTCATTCAAAGACCCCAAAACACCCTCAATATTAAATTTCTTCTTTGATCTCAAATGTAATATGAATTAAAAATAAGTGCACATAGAGAAAGAATTTGTGAAAAACAGAAATGTGCTCTTTTGTCTTGACTATTTGAAATGACATTCTTTGAATAAAACAATAAATTTTTGAATGAAAACAACTTTCCATTTGAAAGCAATTTCTACCTAATGAACATGCAAACTGATAGTAAAGCAAACCATATAAATTTTATAAGACATATTCTGCATATCACAGCAGATTTTTGTGGCTACTGTGTGGTATACATTCAGGGTTATTTGTGTTTGAGTTACACATGTTCAAAGACAAACATTTGGAAAAGAATTTAGGGCTTTTAAATCTGACATTGATTGGAAGAGAGAAAGACTCCTTCCAGTCTAAAAAAGAAGAAGGCTTTATCTATAATGTTAATGATTCTCCCCACTGTTCTCAGAAATATAATCCATCACATATCTGGGAAAGAAGTATCTCACTCCTCTATGGCTAATCAGAGCATCTATTACTGGTTTTTTCTGTGTGACTAATATTTCCCAACATGGAAAAATGATGTTTCAGAGTGGCTGAAATATGGGAATTCAGGTCAGTAGTCTGAACGCAAGATAGCAAAACATCTTAAACTATTGAAACAAGTTAAAGGAATTTCAAAAACATTTTTGGATGCTTGCAATAAAGTCCCTTTGCCCTATTCCCCTGGAAAGGTTTAAAAAGGCGAATCCACACTACATGTAAGGCTTTCAACATTTCTATTGTAACAATTAAGACAACCTGCCAACATGTTTGTCCATCTCATTGATAGGGCCTTGCTCTTACCCTCTGCTGTGTATCAGAGCCATACAATCTAATACAGAACTCCAGAGCAAAAACGAGGAAAATTACTTTCTGTAGCGTTCAATGTCTCTCTTCCTTTGAAGATCCCCAGTCTCCTTTCTCTCATGGAATCTCAGAATCCTAAATGACTCTTGATGATGGAACTTCTAGACTCAATGCACATGTAAATAATGCATTACAAAGGTGTGGTGGTTTTACCCTGCCTGGAGGACAGGTGTCCACCAAAGCCGCTCTATCACTCCCTCCCCTCAGCAGGACAGAGGAGAAAATATATAATGAGAGGCTTATGGGTCAAGGTAAGGACAGGGAGAGTTCATTCAGTAATTACTGTCTCAGGCAAAACAGACTCAACAAAGAATAAAATTAATCTAATTTAGTAATAAAACCAGAGTAGGTTAGTGAGAAATAAAGCCAAACCTTCCAACACCACCCTTCCAACACCACCTTTTCCCACCACCCCTTCTTCCTGGACTCAATGTATTCTTTATTTCTCTTCCTCCTCCCTCAGCAGCAGCTCAGGGGGTTGGGGAATGGGGGTTGGGTTCAGTTCATCTCATGCCTCTGTTGCTCTTTCCTTCTCAGGAGGAGGTCTTCTTTAGGTCCAGTGTGGCACCCCTCTCACAGAAGACAGTCCTACATTAATTTCTTGAATATGAGTCCTTCCCATGGGATGCAGTTCTTCAGGAACTGGCCCAGTATGGATCTCTTTCATGGGCTGCAGCCTTTCAGACCAGACTGCTCCAGCACAGGGTCACAGATCCTGCCAGCAAATCTGCTTCAGCATGGACTCCAGGACTGCAGGTCCTCGGAGCTTGCTTGAGTGTGGGTTTCCCACCACATCAGAGCCTCCTTTGAGTGTCTCCACCTGCTCTTCAATGGGGTCCTCCACAGGATGCAGTTTGAACCTCTGCTCCCCATCATCATCCATGGGCTGCAGGGGGACAGCATACATCACCATGGTCTTCTGCAGGATCTGCGAGGGAATTTTTCCTATGGTGCCTAGAGCACCTCCTTCCCCTCCTTCTTCACTGACCTTGCTGTATGCAAAGATTCTCAGATATTCTTGCTCTTTTCATGGCAAAAAGAAAGAACCCTGATGCTATTGTGGTTTTTTTTTTCTTAAATTATTATCCAAGAGCTACTGTCACTGATTGGCTCAGCCTTGGTCAGTGGTGGGTCCATCTCTGAGTTGGCTGGCATCGGCTCTGTTGGATCTGGGGGAAGATTACAGCAGCTTCTTGAAGAAGCCACCCCTGCAGCCCTCTCCAACCCCACTACCAAAATGTTTCCACACAACCCCCAAGAAAAAGATTAATTTACTAATGTGGCTGCTTGTTTCCTTGTGCTACAGATTAACAAAATTATGGTAA
Source organism: Zapornia atra (assembly GCA_013400835.1). Lineage (NCBI taxonomy): Eukaryota > Metazoa > Chordata > Aves > Gruiformes > Rallidae > Zapornia > Zapornia atra. The sequence continues at coordinate 15,477 of VZTU01028923.1, forward strand.
AATAAAATATTTCCACACAGCTTAAAGTACTGGCAGGAAAGCCAATTGAAAATACAATGCTGAGGTTCTGTGTGCAAGCATAATAAAAGAGGAAGGGATCTTGCAGTCTGGTAGTTAACTAAAATGACTTTACTCCATGAAAATACCATTTATTTTAGCCAAAGGTGTGGACTGCAGGAGCAGTGAAATAACTACAGAAAGGTTCTGTAAGATTTCTGAAGGACTTACTTTTTAAGCATCCATTAACTTTCCGCAGGTTTATTTGATATGATGACAGCATGAATAGCTGTGAAGCTTTCTTAATATTTTTATGCATCTTCTTTGTATGAATAGTCATAATTTTAAACTTTTAAAATGTCTTTCCGTCATGTATTTGTCAATTACTGGCACTTAGGATATCAGACTAGCTCTTGCATCTGACTGCAGATGTAGATTTAAGCTTTTAGTGTAACTGATGCAAATAAAATATTTCTCATGGTCTGAAGATGGTTCATCATCAGTAACTGAACAATAAAACTCAATGTTGTATATTTTCTCAGTCCTCCTTGTGTCAAGACCAATGCAAACCAACTCACTGTAAGATCTGTAGTCTGTGAAATTAAACATTTGTAAATCACTGGTACATATTTGATCATAATTTGCAAAAAGATAATTTAATTCTAGAAAATTGCCTTCATATTCAATTGCATTTCTTGTAGTGATACCTAATGGCTCTTGATGAACTGGTTAAAGCAATAACTCATTTGCTTTCTTGGCATGTTTCACGTTTTTCAGAAAAATTTGGTTTTCTGTGAGAACATGAAATGTGCTATGAATATATTTGGGTTGTTTCCTCTTTAGCATTTCACCCACTATCTCACATTTATGGCTGTGTTTCTTATGGTATATCAATAAAAGTTGACTTTCAAGTGTGAATCTTGGTTTCATAAAACTTTCAGGAAAATTGAGGATGTCATAGCACATATCTTAGAACAGGAAAATAGATAAGTTTTGCTTGGTTTAGATTTCCAGGTGCATCATTGCTGGCCATATTTTCTAGCTTGACCAACTTCCTACATGGAAATGCATACCTTCAGAAATTTGCAAAATATTTTTATAATTGGAAATGTATTTGAGATATATCAGTTGGATCCTGATAGATTGACATGGCTGACCTAGCAACAGAGAAAGGAGTAAATGCCTATTCAGCTTTTTTAAGATTTTCAAAAATTTTTTTCTGATGAACAAGTCTTTGTGAAAGGGTTTTCACCCATTTAAAATTAAAAAGTGTTGAAATGAGAAATTTTATTTACCTAAAATTGAATTCTAGTACTTTCATAATGAAAAATTTCAACTTTTTTTCCCCCAAATATTCTGTTTTGTTCCCCTTGTTTATTCTTTGCACTTTTATTTTACAACCCAAAGTAGAACAATACATATTTTGGCAAGTATATACATATTCTGGATGGTTGACGACAACAGAAAAATGTTAAAACCAAAGAAAACTCCACCCAGTATACCCACTGATCCTTTAAGTGCCCAATTGGAGACTGAACCTTCATGTCCTTTTTCATAGGAGGAGGTTGTGAAGGAATGTGATGAAATCTAAAAGAATCTGAGAGGCTGAAGGATATTGTATCTTAAAGGAGACGAAAG
>VZTU01028925.1:4461-15452 GCA_013400835.1 Zapornia atra
AGAACAGCGAGGGAAAGATATGCACCAGAACAGGTTTGCTGGGAGGAGGCTGGTGACCCTGTGGAGGACTGGGACTGAGAGGCTGAGAGACATTGTGATTTATTACTGCCTGCCATAGCAGTGACCCACACCAGTGCAGGTGGTGAAGAGCTGAAGCCTTGTGGGAAAGGACTCAAGTTGGAGAACTTCGTGAAAGACTGTCTCCCATGGGTGGGACCCCACAGTGCAGCAGGGGAAGGGTGTGTGGAATGAATGCCCACCCTGGCCAAGGAGGAAACCAACTTGTGAGGAACTGACTGAAACACCCATTTTACCCAGTCCTTGCCCATCCCTGTGCTATAATGTGGGGGAAGAAGGGAGTGATATCACGACTAAAGTGAAGTCTGCTAGGAACAGAGGGGTGGCGGGAGGTGTTTTAAGATCTGGTCGCGCTTCTCATTATCCGACTCTGGTTTCACTGTGTGTGTAGTGTAATACATGACATAGTTGTCTTTCCTTTATTCTGTGTTGAGCGTGTTTTGCCCATGACACTAATTGCAGAATGATCTCTCCCTGTTCTTATCTAGACTCCTGAGCCTCTTCATATATATTTTCTCCGCTGTCCAGATGAAAAGGGGAGTGATAGAGCAGCTTTGGTGGGTATCTGGGCCAGACCTTAACAACCATACTCCCCCAGTCCGTGTCCTGCAGTCCATCCACTCAAGAGCTATAGGAAGAGATGTTGCCAGTAAAGACTGAGGCAAAATTTGTTGACAACATCAGCTTTCCTCTCCCATTTTTACTGGTTTACCAGACTTGCTTATCAGAGTGGGTATTTTATTTTAACTTTTTATCCTGGCTGACATACTGACGTACCTGTAAGGAGTCCTGAGTATTTTTGATTTGCATCCCGTCTCAAGTTCTGCTCTAGCTGTGTGCCTCGGTCTTCCTAATCCCATCCCTTCAAAACTGGGCAGTGTCCTTGTACTCTTCTTAAGATACCAGTCCCTGCTTCCACTGCCCATGCATTTCCTTTTTGCTTCTTAGTTCGACCAGTAGGTCTTGACTCAGCCATGCAGGTCTCTTGCCTTCCTTGCCTGAGGTTTGAGAGCTCATGTAGTCTATAGAAAAGCATCCTTAAGAATCTTCCAGTTCTTTTCTGCTCCTTTGTCCCTGAGGGCAGTTTTAAAGGGAGTCCAACTGAGTAGGCAATACTGTTCAGCTAGAATGTTTCAAGCCTTAGCACTTTTAATATTTCTCACAGAGGATATATTAGAAGACTATATGAATTTATATGAAATTTACATCCAATATCAGTAACATTCATTGAAGGTAGAAAGAATGATAGTAGTTTGGAAGGGAAGTTACTTGACACAGTGACACTTGACCCATAAGCTATTGAAGAGAGAAACTAGTTTTTAAAAATCTAAAAACCTTTACTTGTAAACATTATGCATAATTATTTATATAGTTTCAGTATGGAAAAATAACCACATGGAACAGTGAAACAATACAAGACTCTGGGAAAATACTATTGCCTTTGGAGACAAACATCATGCTCGTTTGTGTTTTTTGGTGGTTGTCTGTGTGTGTGTGTGTGGGAGGTGCAACCCCCCCTTTTCCTGAGTGACTTAATATCTGGTGCAAACTCTGTCTCCACTTCTCTGGGCCGCATATCTGAGCAGCAGACCAGAACGTCAAGACAACCTCTTAATGCATCTGATTCTTGGTCTGTTGGTAATGACCTGGAAGATCTATGCTTGAACAGTAACATTCTTGTTCCCTCATTAATTGGGAACAATAGTGATAATTGATCACTTCTTAACAACCTGATACACCTGTGCCTGAGCTGAGGGCAGATGCCAGTAAAGTTCTGAGTCTGCACAACTGGTGGAAAGCAAGAGAATATTTCACCATCCAAGCAGGACTGGAGTGAAAAAGTACCAGACAAAAGTCAATTGTCTCAGATCCTAGTATCAACAATTCTAAGAGAGACTCCAGAAATCTCCTGGACCTTGGCAGACTGTGGCAAGTATCCCTCCTGAGCCAAGACACCTCTCAGATGCAACGTTCATGTAATCATTTGTCAATGTAAAACCAGCCTTTCTAAGTTGCAACTATTGCCTGTTGAAGAATACCAATGCATTTTATTTACTATAAACTCAAAGAGGGAAATTTTAACTATAAGCTAACTTCCTCCATCCACCTCTCATATATATGTTTAAATACATACATTTTAATACATACACTTTACGAATGTGGGATGACATATATCACCAGGCCCTAATATTTCTGGCTTTCTGTCTGTATTTGTTTGCAGTATGTTCTATGTATATATAATATCTCCCCATTTATACATTTTTATTTGATGCCTGTATTGAAGCCACTGTTTTGGTCCTAATGTATTTATTGAATTACTTGTATATTTTTTTTCAATTTACAAATCATTAAGTGCTGCTAAAATTTAACGTTTGATTTACCTTATACTATTAGTAATTTCTGAATTGGCTGAGTTTTAACCTTGTCAAATATCTTAACCTGTGACAGTTTTGTAGATGAGGTGTGTATAGTGAGAGAATGGAAGCTTATAGTAGGGTGGTCTGAGGCATCAGTGGCATACAGCTTAGGTCTTAATAGTTTCTGTGGTGTTACACAGATGAGTTTTCCTATTGTTTCAACTTCTTCCTCATTCTCCCTTCCATTAATTTCACGGTGTCTGGATGTTGCCTGGAAAGACATGAACTTCTATCATGTGCTCTTGGCAGAACTTCTACAAATTTCTAGTTCTGCCTCTAAATCACTTGCACTGAGCATACACATGAGGTAATGAGAAGAGGATGGTTATTTACAAAGACAGTGCTTGAAGATGCTTACTGAGGGTGGAACTCTTACCCAGAAAAGACATCCACCAAATTTTTCTGTCCTGTGATTAATTAATTTCACAGTTATAATCTGTTTGTGAGTTGTTTGTTCTGAAAAGAAAAAAAAAAATCATCATACTTTTTCTTTCTCGTGCCCTGTCAGAGACAAACTGATAGAGTTTACTTGGCTGCCTTAGAATATTAAAAAAAAATATTCTGAGGAAATAGTTAGATGTTGAAACTTTATAATAGTAATATTAATATATTTTCAATATATAAAAACTTTGGGAATCTTAAGACAAAAATGACAGAGTAAAATAAAAATTAAAAAACTCCCACCTATGGGTCCTACATTAACAAAATTCATTACGGTACATAAAAAAGTTTGTTGAATCCTGTCTTTTCCACTTAAGTTGTAACTTGGGGCAGCCATATAGATATTTCAGAAGTGAATTTAACTATGCAAGGGAATATACCTTGATTTCATATGCAGAATATATTTCAAATGAACCGGAGAAGGTACCAAAGGTAGTATCTAAAAGCAAATGTAGGTGCTACTTTTTCCTCAAGATAGGTAAAAGAAACTAGAACAGCATTGATATGAGTTTTTAGAAACTGTATGAGTACTTTGTCTTTCCACACACTTGTAGCACTGCTGGGGTGTTGTACAAAACTTTGTTTATATTAATGAAACCACTTCTGTACTCCACAGCTGTCCTATCCACTAAGGAAAATGAAAGTTCTCCAACATGTTTAGAATTCTGCTGTGCTGCTGCTAGTGCCTTCTAATTTTACTAGAGGCACAGTTCTTGAATGCCTCAGCTCATTACAGAGACAAATATCAGTCAGTGACAGGTAACTTTTCATTCTGATGTGCTTATGCCACTGATGTCTGTGCTTCAGAGATATTCCATTTTGCACCTGAAATTAGTTTCTGTGTTAGAGCTACAAAATGTGATAAAAAAAAGATACTGTAATTTAGATAAACCCCGCTAAATGGCTCAACTGAAACAAAGCTGAAAATGAAGGTATAAATGGCTGAAGTGATTAAGATTGTCAAGTTCTCCTGGGTCCTGTTTGAGAATGAAATAGCTGATGGATTATTATTTATCCATGAATGTGAGTTTTGGGGATTTAATTAAAGATGTTCTATTATATTTTTCAAAGCCTATTTGAGGCTGTAAATCAAAAACTGCAATAACAGGATGTGCTATTGTTAATGGAAAAATGGATAACTAGGCACTTCAGAGATGTCCATCTTTTAAACTCTTTAATTTTGCTGCTTGAAGTTGCTTTTTTTTCCTTTATAGAGTCAAATAAATGGATGATTTTAAGAATGTCAGTTTTAATGAAAAAACAAATCTTCTCTAGCTGTTCTCAGTACAGCTTTGCTCATTGACCACTACTGTTACTGTAAAAATGTAAGTATAAAAATGCATCTTAAAATAAAAGAGAACCTTATAAAACATATATGTATGTGTATTTACATACACACATGTTCAAAAGCTTCAAATAGGAACAAAACCAACTATTAGTAAAAAAGGAAATTTCCTGAAAGAATTTAAAGTGTTCCCATTGCTGAAGACTGTCAACATATATGGAAAATGAAAATACAAGTGCAGCTATGTAACACCATTCCAAAAGGAGAATGGATCACAATTTCCAGTGGAGTAGAAATAGAAATAAAACTTCTGACAATGTTTGCTGATCACAAACAATACTTCTCACATTGTCTATAAATAAACAAATTGAAAAAAATTAGATGGAAGACAGTTGAAATCCAATGACAAACTCTCTCATTTAAGCTTAGATAAACTGATCTAGAAAAAGACAAACCAATCAGCATTCAGTGCAAATTGTAATGAACTGGTTAGTCCAGGTCAGTAACAGCTGTATCAGAAATTTAAACCTCCAAGCGCAGCTCACTCACTGGTCCAAGAGGAGTCGTCTTATGAGGTCTGTAACTAGAAATAAAGGAATAAAACAACAGTCCTACCTTTAGGGAAATACTATGGCACTATTCTGTTGTACCAAGGAGAGAAAATATACTGAGAAAATATGAACATAAGATAAAAGGAAAAATTAGCATTGTATAAAAATGAGACTCCTTGTGAGGAAGTCTAGTTGAATCAAGTAAATTTCCGGTGGAAAGCAGATCAGTGTTTGTCTCCTACAAGGTTTAAGGAGCTGAGCAAGGAAACATAACACGTGAAACAAGCAAAATCATAGAATCAGAATCACAGAATGCTTTGGGTTTGAAGGGATCTCAAAGATCATCTAGTTCCAACCCCCCCTTGCCATGGACAGGGACACCTTCACTAGATTAGGTTGCCCAGCCTGGCCATAAACACTCCCAAGAAGGGGGCTTCCACAACCTCTCTAGGCAATGTGTTCCAGTGCCTCACAACACTCAGAGTAAAGAATTTCTTCCTAAAGTCTAGTCTAAACCTACCCCCTTTCACCTTAAGGCCATTGACCCTTGTTCTATCACTACACTCCCTGGTGAACAGTCCCTCCCACACTTTCCTGTAGGACCTGTTTAAGTAGTGGTCACTCCAGAGCCTTCTTTTCTCCAGACAGAACAAGCCCAACTCTTGAATGCTGTCTTCATTGGAGAGGTACTCCAGCCCCCTGATCATCTTCGTGTTGCTCCTCTTGATTTGCTCCAACAGCATTACGTTTTTTGTGTACTGGAAACCCCAGAGCTGGACAGAGTACTCCAGGTGGGGTCTCATAAGAGCAGAGAAGAGGGAAAGAATCACCTCCCTCAACATGCTGGCCACACTGTTCTTGCTGCAGCCCAGAACACGGTTGGCCTTCTGATCTGCTAGTGCACACTGCCAACTCATCTTCTCCATTGGCTTACACTTTTCAAAATTTTAGTTAGGCCAGTAGTCAGAGCTCACTTTACCTCAAGGCATGAGCTGGAGTTTCTCACAAGATGATCAAGAATTTTTCTCCACCTAGTACTCGCTTTGTTTGAACACTCTTACACTTCCCAAAATGCCCAGGGCTGTGCAGAGTAATTGTATCACGAATAGACTACTTTACATACAAATTTAGTAAAATCAAAGATGTGTCTATCACATCTGAAAATTTCTTTACTACTTGTCAAGTTGAAGATTGAGTTCTCTACAATGAGTCACATCTTGGAATCTGAGCTGAGAATCTGATGCGAAGAAGTAGTTGTTTACATATGCATCTATATATGTATTTATTTTTAAATTAGACAGCTATAAATAAATGACTGCAGGCTGCAAATACTTTGGTAAAAATGAATTCTGGAAAGGATATATATGGAAATTCTTAAGTTTGACCCAATGTAAATATTACCAAATACTTTGGACTGAGGATCATGGGTCACATACGATAACACTTACCAAAATGAAGGCATAGGGTAAACTCCTGAAGAGTTCTATTCTGTGTTTTGCACACGGAAAAATCTTTATTTTAAAATATTTATTTTTTGGCTAAGAACAAATTATTTGGTGCTTCAGTTTTCTAATCTGTTAAAAAAATCAAACCAGGATTGTCTTTGCAATTTGAAAAGTGCAGGGGAGAAATTCTTTATGTATCCTAAGTTTTAAACAAACATAACCTCTGTAAGAATAATTATTTTTCTAAAACTAAAATGCATTTTATCATACTGCAATAACCAGTTTTCAAAAGAAGAAAAATAATTGTGTTGAGAAGCTAATAAATATAGGAAAATGCAAAGAAACTATGTGTAGACTTTTACCTGCCATAATACCTCAGTACATAAGGAGTCAAGCTTCAATAGGGACTAATGACATTCAGCAAATTTTAAACTCTTCTATCATAGGACCATAACCTGTGTTATTTTAAAGATGAGCTGAGATATATGCATTATAAATCTAATACCATTTTTGAAAGGAAATAAAAACTACTTTATGATGATTATACCATCTGGCTTCTAATTATAATTTCAGTTCTCGCTATTTTATAGAAATTCTAATTATCCATTCATACAATAGGAAGTAGCATAAACAGTATAAATTAAATACCAAAAGTATTTAAAACTATTTAATGTGGCTGATTAATATTACTAGTTCTTGTTGAAAAAAGACACCTACTGGAAAAGTATTTGTCTGGATATTAAAGCAAATACCTGTGTTGTTTTATCAAAATGATAGATGCACCTCAAATATTTTTGCACAAATATTATATGTCCTTTAGTATTACCTTGTCTGCTGCAAGGAGCAAAATCTATTAGGAAGTTCCTAGGAAGTAACAGGTAAGCAGCACCTCAAGGAAGCATGGTCAGGAGCTCTTAACAAAAATTTTCATGTCAATTTAAATTAGATTAATTAGCCTTATTTTTGTTGCACCATAAAATAACATAAAAGGCAAATAAAATATGAAGAGTTTATAGTCCAGTAAGTGTTATCCCAATAATGTAAGGTCCTAGGATGTGGTTGGGCTTTCTGTGGCCCATGCTGCTTGACTCTGCTTTAGCAAGCATCCAGTGGCCAAGTGACCATTGTTGAAAATGTTGGAGCTGAAGCTCCATGAGTGGTGTATCTGGACAAGTCTTGATGAACATTGGAAATTAAATAGGCCGCTTATTAGCAACTTAAATTGTATTATGAGTGACTTCTATGCTAATTAGGACAGCAAAATTTGAACAACCAAATCTGAACAGTATCTTACTGTGAAAATTGTGTTAGTAGTTTGGAACTGGACAATAATAACTCAGTTTTAATTATAGCATCAAAATGTGTGCTCAGTTAAAAGTTAGTCCAACTCACAGTAAGTTCTTTTCTCATCATATGTAGTGACTTCCTTTCTGCCAATGACAAGATTTTGAGTGTAACAAGATGCAGGCATAATGAGCAGATGGAACTAGAAAACATTGTCAACTATTTTCCCTAAAAAAGATACTGATAAATGCTAACTCATTATCAGGGTCCTGAGCCCATTTCTTCTTGCCCCAGGTGTCTGGCTGCATGGGCTTAGGGCCAGGCCTTGAAAATGCTAGGAAGCTGCCCCTGAGCACGTGCTCTCCTGGCCAAGGAGCCTCCTGGGAAGTGCTTTCAAGGGGAGGCTCCTGTTCCTGTCCTTGTTACCAGATACAGGAAGGTCCTCCATTGCTGCTGTGCCCGTGCCTAGCCTTTTCACTGCTCATCAAGAACCTGATACTCATCCAGGGGTTTGAGCTCTGAGCTGGGGCCTGGATCTGCCTCATCACTGTAGATGTCCTTCAGTTACAGTGCTGTTGGTGACCCTGGCCACTGTCATGGACCAGTTTAGATGGCCTTGGCCAGATGTATGAGGTCTCTGTCCTTCTTGCCCCACATCTGTGGCTCTTGGTTGAACTTTGCAGGGCCATACCTGTCCGTTCTCTTCCCTGGAACTCAGGTGAAAAAGAAAAACCAGCCAGCAGGAAACTGCTTGCCTCTCCTAAAATAATCAATGAGATACATAATGCTTTTCAGGCTTTCCAGAAAAATTAAAGTTTAGTGAACATGTATATGCACCTCCTTTTATCTTTACACTATCTCTGGTTTCTAAGTAACTTTGGAATAAATTAATAACCTATTAGTTTTTAGGAAGTTGGGTTAAGTCCTTCAGTAGCCTAGAAGAAAAGCATTTACACATGCCAATCCTTGTGTCTTTTAAGACCTGAATGACCTCTGCCACTCTGAGGCTTATTCTGGTACCTAAATACATAAAAGGCATCAATTTTGTCCCCAAAAGTGATACAACTGTGTTGGGGCACAACACTCTGAAGTCCAATATGTAGTTTATAGAAAGGTTTGGGTACATCATTAGTTCGTAGAGAGGTGAATATGTCTTGTTTGTTTCATGGAAATATTCAATGAATATTTCATGGAAATATTACATACAGAAATACGTGACATGATAACTGTGAAATCAGAGATATCTAGTATGTTAAGATATCTAGTATGTTTCTACTTCAAAGTAAGCTTTACATGAGAGAGAATATCCTTTCGTAAACCAAGGATATATTTGGAGAAAAGATATACTTTTACACAGATATTCAGAAACTTGTTTATTTTACTAAAAACATATCAGGCATGAAAAGAACTTACACACTTTAAAAGTTTTCTGTTTATTTCTGTTATCAATTTATCTTAAGAAAGTTAATATTCAGTATTTTTCAGAATACTGGGCTTTGTGAGTAAGTTAATCAACTTTTGCTCTGAAGGCAGCATTATTAATATCCTGTAGAATTTTCTGTGGTGTTTTTGTAATAAGAACTTATGTATTTTGTAACTTTAATTAATACATAGATCTTTAGAATAATCAAATGAGATCAGGCAATATTTATGTCATTTTACACACGGGAAACTGAGGCAAAAACATTATAGATAAAATAATAAAGTATCACCTAATTTTGTCTGATCAGTTTTTGATGCTGGGGTTGGTGGTGTGGAGGGGGTGTGTGTGTGTTTTTTCATCATAATTAGAGCTGTATAACACTGTATAGACTCACTAGCAGAGCTGTCACTAAACATAGTTATAGGTGATATGATTCTGGAAATTATATCGTGACTTGTATTATTTGCCAAAGAAAAAGGAACATTGAATCAGTGAAAACTATGATTAAAAGACTTAAGTATGTAGCTGGGTGCTGTTCAGGACAAATGTATGTATATGTGCTGTACTAATGCCAGATTTGGGGTTTACAGAAACTTGCCTGACTTTTTATTCCTTGTTGAGTCTGTTTTGCCAATGATATCAATTGCTGAATGATGTTTCCCTGGCTTTATCTAGACTCCGAAGCCTCTCGATATGTATTTTCCTTCTTGTCCAGATGAAAAGCAGAATGATAGAGTGGCTTTGGTGGCACCTGGCCTCCAGCCAGGGACAAGCCACTACAGTGTGTTGTACTAATACCAAATTTGGGGCTTACAGGAAACCTGAACTGACTTTTTTCAAGTTTTAGGGCTTGATTTTACATGAACAAGTAATACATTTTAGAATACATTAAACATGTCTAAATCTAGGAGAAAACATCTGTGCCTGCCCTGCTTGCCTTTTAATCATTGATGGTTTTCTCTCAAGGCTTTCTAACCCTCCAACACTTTCAGAAGCTTTATATAACTTCACATGTTCAGATTCAATCTGGTGATAAAAAAAACCCTCAACATACTTCCTTTTCTTCCGACAACGGAGTAATTTTCTACATATTTACTCTGTTAGAGCCAAAATTCAGCCCTACATTGTAATAGACACAGATGCTTTTGTTTTGCTTTAGGAAATCTATAAATCAAACTTTTCTCCCCTAACATCCCTGCGAAGCTCTTAGATCATACTGTTCTGCACAAATCATAAAATTTAAATACACTTGAATTCACATAAAACTATTTTAAATCATCACTGAAGTTCTTATATTGTACTTAAATTCCTGGGTAATTGAATCCACAACAGACCACTCTTTGTCAAAATTTGAAATAGTAGTTCAATCTCTGAAATTTTCAGCAAGGTAAGATTCTCTGGCAACTAAGGCAAAACCAAGATTTTCTTTATAGTTTGAAATTTTATTGGACGACTACATATGGGGTTTTTTGTATGCAATAGATTAAACAAATACTTTGTATAGCAGATGAAAAGTTTTTATGAGTTGTCAGGTCTTTAAATTTTGAAAACTTGAGTCAATGTATGTGTTTCATTTGCTGAATAACATCCATGAAAAACACATGATTGTTATGCTGTTACCTTTGAAATTTCATAATATTTTTCAGTAGTTATCTAGGCATTTTAAAAAGCTTAAGGTATTCCCAGGATAAAATATACTTTAAGCGGATAAGCAAGAGTTTCCTAGTGTAAGACAAAAAATAAAGGGAAAATATTATTTTTTTAAAAAAATATTTCTGAACCTCCTATCTGCTTTAAGAGAAACATCTTATTTGTGGATTCTGAATACATCATTACACAGGAAGAGCAAGAGGGGATGAAACAGAGAGTAGGTCTCTATGTGTAGTCACACTGTATCTTCCATGGATGTGCCTTTAACAAGTTGTAGAATAAACTTAAATCCATGATGTCACTTCTTCTGCCTTAACTGTTTCCCACTGCTTTAAAGTTTTTGCTCATTTTCTTCCAAATCCTATTGTCCTACATAATTTTATTTTTATAAAATAATTACTATTGAAAAATTACATA
>VZTU01028927.1:0-60910 GCA_013400835.1 Zapornia atra
AGAGAAATGGAGGAAAAATAACAGGAGCTACATTTTATTGAAAACCAACTTGAACACTTTTCCTCACAGCCCCCCATTAGTTTTTAGCAGCTTGGAATATTTCTGAGTCTTAAATGCCTTTTGCGAATGGCATCAACATCTTTCCACATCCTCATTAAGACCCTAATTCATCCCAGACATAGCTGCAGAGTTGCTCAAGAGGTGAATATGACCCATGTCCAATCCCAGGAACCCGGTAATGGGTGCTACATCGAGAACATCATCCCCGTTCACATGCAACAAGTGAACTTGTTACTGTAACAAGTCCCGGAGAGTCAAATATATGTTAACAGAATAAAAACATTGTCTTGTGCTCAGCAAGAGCAAAGTAGCAGTGTATGCTATTAGACCTTAATGCTACATAATGTTCAGGAATTCCAGGGGGAAACACGTAGTTTACATCCGAGCAACAGATCCTGCTAGAGAGAATGTTTAACCAGACAGGAGAAAGTAGCAGAAGGTCGTATTTCACACTAATTGGATGTGATTTAGATTTCCCATGGAGAGGCTCTAATGCAATACCAAGCTCACATTGTGTTAAGTAACATCGTACCTTATAATATTCATAATACAGAAACAGTTCCTCTTCTCAGATGCATCTGAAGATTACACTGCATTACTCTCACAATAAGAAAACATTGTGTTGGCCATATTACCAATGAACATTTTATTTATGCTATCATTTTCCCCCTCAAAACCATACCTGCTATATTAGGTATGTACCACGACTCTATACAACTGGTTTCAGCTGGGATAAAGTTAATTGCCTTCCTAGTAGCTGGTCAGCACTGAGGTTTGCAGGCAGGATGATAACATTGATAACAAAAACAGTTTGTTAAGTCGCACTTGTTTTTCATTTGTATCCCTTGGTTTTCTTAGGGTTTCTTTGTCTCTTCTTGTGATTTTCCTTTTCTTTTTAAGATATTCTAGTTAATCAACTGTCTTTATCTCACCCTCAATTCTTGTCACTTTTACCCTTCTGATTCTCTCCCCCATCCGGCTGTAGGGGTGTGGGGTGGGAGCGAGCCAGCAAGCAGCTGTGAGTGGCTAGTTGCTGGCTGGGGTTAAAGCATAACAGATCAATAACAAATAAAACACCATGTATTTACATTCAAAATGGTTCATATATGAAACCATTAATTTTCTAGTTCCCAATCATGAGAAATGAACTTTACAAGACTGCTATCTAAAAAAAGTCTTATTCTGTGTTGCTTAATACAACATCTTAGGGCAGAAGTTAATTTATCATTATTTTAATTTTATTTCTACTGTGGCAGTAGTCAATCTTGATCAGGATCCTTCATTTTGAAGAATTAGTGCTCACATTCCTCAAACACTGCCCTCCAGAAGGAGATGCCATCCAGAATACACAAATGCAATGGAGGGTGTGAAGCAACAACAGGACAGCAGATGGAGGTGTGATTGGAGCGATCAATAACCTTAGGGTTCTTCTACACACATTTGGTCACACATGTTACTATTAAGACTCTTCAGATTGCAGCTGCTGAATAACATTGTGACTAAAACCTGGGATTTCATGTATAAACCCTGAGAAGTCACGCCTGTATAAACTCAAGAATGCTCAACATCTTTGTAGTTTTCTCTTTTTAAGGAGTAATCCAGTATTCTTGCCTCTTGAAAAGAATGGTTTTAGTTCTGTTGAGTTTTCTATACTATTTCTATACCATGCTATTTCTATTCATATATTAACCCCAGAACTGATAAACACCAGAAGGCAACATTTATGTTCTCTTTTCAGAATATTGCTCATGTCAGTGTAGAGATCCTGTGTTTATATTTGATAAATATAACTAAAAACATTGCTGGAAGAGCTCACATTGCAGATAGGTAATTGTGTCTCAAAATTTTAAAGTCAGTCCTGTATCATCTATGCCACTCAAACTTATCGCAGGCTAAAAATCAACTTCTCTTTGTTGTCAGCAAAATCAGTTTAAAAAGCACCAATGAGACTAGCTCTGGCTACTTTAACAGAAGTAGCATCATGTACACATACAGCCCCCCGGGTTAAATGAGTACTAGCAGAAGATCCCAGCCTGTCTTTGCACTGCTCATCATTTTAACAGCCTAGAGGATGCCAACCTGAGAATATGACAACTTAATCACAGAATGGCTATTCAAAGGGTTTTTTTTTTTCCCCTTAAAAAAATTTTAAGGCTTATGTGTGGCTTGGTTTGGAGGAAGGAGGCAGCTTTTGGTCTCTTCCCATCCCTCTAGATTAAATCTTCGCAGGAAAAAAGAAAAACGCAGATGAGCTTTGACTCTGTGACAACTTTCTGGATTTCTGACCTCTGAAAGCGTATCAGTTGCAGGACACCACCAGCAATACCTCATACAAGTTGTAGGTGAGACTGCTACACAGAGGTTCTCTGTCCCCTTCCCTTTGTTGATACACAGAAGAATTTGTTAAGCCTTGGAATAGGCTGCCCAGGGAGGTAGTGGATATCTCCATCTCTGGAGATATTCCAGCCCTGTCTGGACACCAACCTGTGCAATATGAGCTGGGGAGCTGCTTTGGCAGTGGTTTTGGACCCAATGAGCTCTTGAGGTCCCTTCCAACCCCTATGATTCTATGATTCAAACATGGAATCCAGTATGTTCTTCCAGAAACAGGATCCCTCCACCAGATGACATGCCTCAGTTTTGAAAGCAGTTCTGCACTTAACATCATGTTCAATACATCCTGCACTTCACAAAAGCAGAGAGAGAACAGAGGACAGAAGAGAATTGGTAAATATAGGTAGAAATCTCTGCAGAGAGGCTAAAATTATCAGAGCTGTTTGTCTAACTGCAAAAGTGCTAGAGACCTGAAAAGCTAACGGGGAGGCACAGGAAAGAAGGATACAGCAGGAAACAAACAGTTCTGTATATGTCCTATAACACTTCAGTGTAACTCCAGACACCCGCAAAATCAAATACACCTGTCATGAAATGTATCACTGCATCTCCAAGCATGGTAAGACACAGGCTCAGTGGCTTGATTTTCTGTGTTCACCCCAAAATAAGACACAAGGGTGAACTGGCAACCACATACAATATTATAACAATTGAGGATTTTATTGCAAGTACTTGTTTTTAATTAGGGCAAAAGTGAAAATAATTTTAAGCAAAAAAGCTACTAATTTCCTAGCTTGATGTGAGAGCTTAATAGGCTCTTGAGTGAACAAAGGTGTAAAGGGAGAACTGAAATATGGAAAACGTGCAAGATTGACATTTATATCACAGCCTCCATCACTAAAAAAGCAGCAGGTTCCTATGCTCTTTAGCAAGGAAGGCTTGCCAAAACAGAAGCAGCATTGAAGTACCATCTGAAGATTTATGTAACTTCTAAACAGGCCACAAGCAACTTTGTCTTTTTCACACTTGCATCTTAAATATGTCTTTACAATGAGAGCTCATGGTAGCAAATAGGTACCTTGCTTCTCTAGGCAGCAAGGTTAAAGCAGCAACCTACTCTTTGCCAAGCCATTTATAGTCAGTAACACCAACATTCCCCATTCTGCATCTTAGCTTATTTCTTGGTAGCTAATTCTCTAGCTTGATTTTTCTCTCAGAAACTGAAGTTTTTGCAAGGGAAAAAAAAAAAGTCAGTTTTACTGAATACAAGCAAATACTACAGCAAGAAATACCCAGAGCTTTTTTTGTCGTCACATAAAACAAAGAAGTGAAATAAATTTACATTTAAAGGTTTTAGTGTATCTTAACATTCTTTTCTTTCCTCCTATGGCAGAGTTCTTCAAAAATTAAAGCAGCAATATGAGGCTTTTAGGCAATTCAATAGGACAGCATTTATTACAGCTTCTATAAAATCAACGATTTTGTTATCTCCTCAACAATATTAATAATCATGCTAACAGAACACCACATTAACTGTGGAGGTTAATTAGACATGTGCCTTCGAATACAGCAATACACAGTTTGTCAAGTTGCTTTCCAGTTGTAGCCTGTGCAGACTTCTCCTGAACTATCTTCTTGAACAGAGAAAGTGTTCTCATATCATAAAACAAAGATGCACATCCCTTTGGTTCACAATGCAGTTTTATGTATTCTAGTAGCCTTGCAGTAGCCTGAATGCTTAAAGTAACCAATTTTAGCTCCAGAATATTCCAGAAAGCTTCAGGGAAGTAAGTTTCAGGGAAGTATGATGCTGTTGGAAACATGAACTAGTGGAAAGAGATGAGAAATCAAACCATTTACACTTTGCATTCCTTAACTTTTTTTTAAGATATCATAGTACTAATTTAAACCAGGGAGTCAACAGTAGGAAAAAGCCAAGGCAGGGCTTATGAAGGGAGCAAACAGCCTTTGCAATTTCTTTTCCATAGTTTTGCTAAAATGATATGAAAATGTTTTAGCAGTAAGCTATCCACAGGCATTCCTGTAAGACTGGCACTTAGAATACAAGATACAAATGCTGTGTGCTACATTCTAGTTTTTGTTACTCCTATATTGCTTTCTTTCAAGAAAGCAAGACTAATACTGGCTGGGGTTTTTTTGCTGATGTAACAGGGTGAACTACCTGAAGGGTTTAGTTATACCTGAAGACTTAAGACTCAACATTTCTGTATGTGAAGTATGAAACAGTTGTTTAACAAATTAATCTTTGTCTAAATGTTTCCATAGTCCCCTTTGCTGGCATATTAGTGTGCCTTACGTGCACAATAAAGCAAATGAGCTTTGCAGCCAGAAAATCATTCTTGCACAGAATCTATAAACACTCACCTGCCAAACAGTGCAAAATACAAGGGATAATTGTTTCTCATAAGAGACCATAAAACAGAAAAAGGTAATGTAAGTCCAATTCAACAGAAGGATGACATCGCTTGTTCATGATGAACCAGGTGTTACTCTCACAAGGGTTTTCTTGTCATTGATTCCTTGCACTTAATGTACCTGATGTTGGAAGCTAGAAAAGGCTGCCTATCAGTACTACCTTAACTGAGTTTTGAAGTGTTACTCTCAAGATAAGAGCAGTGAGCTTTCAGTCCAGCACAGAGGAAACGTGGCCTTGTGTCTGAATATGCATTCAGACCTCAGAAGCGAGGACTTCAGGCATTTTTTACTCATTGCCTGCAATACCTGGAAAATGCAACTAAACCCCATATCCTGCTGAACTGTGCCACTATACTTAATGTGAATGGAAATTCCCTCCCCTCACAAGGGGGTAAAAGGGGGGAAAAAAAAAATCCTTGATAAGGTCATTGGCAGGTATTCTCTGTCAGCACTAGGCAAAAGGAGGACACCACAGAGATGATGGTAGGCCAAGATGGCAGTGCCATAACAAAGGCCAGGAGCAGAGGAGGGCAGATGGCCAGGAGAGTCTGGCTTGGGAGAGGGAGAGCCTCCATGCTGTTGTGGGTGCTGACCCACACATTCCTGGCCCAATCCCAGGGCAGTCACTAGCCCAAGTTGCCAGGGCATTCAGAGAGGCAGAAAAACAGAGCTACCGCCTGCTGGACAGTAAAATTCCAATGTAAAACACAGATCATGTGTTTTAAAGTAGAGCTTTGACCCGACACCCCGTTAGCATTTTCAGCCTGTTGTTAGTTCGAAGTGGTAACACCAAAGATCAAGCTTATGTAAAACATAGTGATTAAAGTCTAAAGTGTAAATCACTTGAAACTGTGAACCTATAAAAGAGATTAATACTTCCTGTAGCCTGATTAGTTTTCACATTAATTGGAAAAAAAGTTTATATCTTAACAGAGCACCTTGGTGAATTTTACTTGTGGGTTGGTATGGTTTTTTTAGTAACACCTTGCATTACTATCACAGGTCAAAAGGTAAAGTCTCCTTCCTGCAGCTTATCTTTCAGTGCGATAAATTACCTATGCTGATGCGAAAACTACTGCCAAAAGGGACTGGAGTGGCACATAGCTCTAGCTATGGGAAGGAAATCTGTTAACAGCTTCAAATTCCACACCAACCCAAGCAAATCCACAAATTTTACATGTGTGCATATATATATACACACACATAAGAGTGATTGCAAACTTTTTCTTGGCAGATATAAGGAAAGATGCAACATTCAGTGATGTTAACACAACGGTCATGTTGATTTTCTAGCAACATGGTTTTGATTAGATTAAAAGGGTGCCAAGCAAGCACACATTTCCCGATCTACCAACCTTATTAAATGTGAGTACTTGCCATAGGAACTTCATGCAGATGCACTGATGATTGTTATCTATTTTGCTTCTTATACAATGAAATGTTTACAGATTACTACACAATACTACCTAAAAATTACTCTACACAATTAAGTGAAGACCCTGGTAGAGTTGTTATTACAATGTTAGAATAGTTTAGTACCCTCAGGTGACAAAAGTGAGTTCATATATGGATGAGTATTTCGTGCCTTTCAAGTGAAGCTTTTACTAATAACAAATTTTCACTCTTTGTTTCTCTGCAGTTTAATTGAGAGATGTTTTTTCATATCAACCTTAACACAAAAACAACTGACATACAAATGTGCCTAAATGAACCAAGTGCCTGTGAAATAAATGTGCATCTTTATTCCAGAAAAAGAAGATAATCTATTATACTATCAAGGACAGATGCTAGGATCTTTCTTTGGAGGAAGAAAGGGAAGGGTTCAAAATAAAAATATTTCATTGTGTAAACATACAGAAACACACAACAAACAGGCTTTGTTGCAAGCTAGTACTACTTAGCAGGATCACTTCCCATCCCCAAACTATAATGCCATTCTTAAATTTGTTTCTGTTAATCAAGGAGCAGAAATGCATAAGCCTGAGGCACTGTCTAGAAAGGGATGACATTAATATATCCCTTTGGGACTGCTCAAATAAACTTCTTGTGGTACTTTTTTTTTTTGCTAAAATTTCCCTTTTTTTTTTTGCAGTGATGGACATACCCAAGCAAATCAAGTATGGGGGTTTCAATAATTATATCATCATTTCCCCAAGACGGAACTTAGCATCTGAAATTCAATTAGTAAGATTGAATAAACCCTTTACACACACAGAAGCACACAGAATCACAAGGTTGGAAAAGACCTTTGAAGATCACCAAGTCCAACCAATCTCACACTAAGCTAAACCATATCCCTAAGTACCTCATCTACCCTTTTCTTGAACGCTCCCAGGGAAGGTGACTCAGCCCCTCCCTGGGCAGCCTGTGCCAGGTCCTGACAACTCTTTCAGTAAAAATTTTTTTTCTAATCTGCCCCTGCCCTGGCACAGCTTTGTGCCATCTCCCCTTGTCCCATCTCCTGTCACCTGGCTGAAGAGACCATCACCCACCTCTCCACAACCTCCCTTCAGGTAGTTATAGGCAGTGAGAAGGTCTCCCCTCAGCCTCCTCTTCTCCAAGCTAAACAGCCCCAGCTCCCTCAGCCGCTCCTCAGAGGATTTGCCCTCCAGCCCCCTCCCCAGCCTGGCTGCCCTTCTCTGGACTCACTCCAGGACCTCAATGTCCTTCTTATGGTGAGGAGCCCAGAACTGGACCCAGCACTCGAGGTGTGGCCTCACCAGTGCCCAGTACAGGGGCACAATCACTTCCCCAGACCTACTGGTCACACTATTTTTGATACAAGCCAGGATGCCATTGGCCTTCTTGGCCACCTGGGCACACTGCTGGCTCATATTCAGCCTGCAGTCAACCAACTTTAATTACCCTATAAAGTTGTTAAATACTTGAATTGCTTTAGCAGCCTACAAAAACTATGCCTGTGTAATGTAAAACCAGGTACAATTGACGTGACATCATGCTTAATTGAAAAATAGCTCGAAAGGTAAGACCGATGCAATACTGGCTCAAAGAAGTCTTCCTCACCCTCACTGGGGAAAACTTCTTCCCCGTGTTGGTGCAGAACTTCCTGTGCTCCAACTTGCAGCCATTGCCCCTTGTCCTGTCCCCACAGACACTGAAAAGGGGCTGGCCATTTCCCCCTGCATCCCATGCTTCAGATATTTATAGACATTAATAAGGTCCCCCCTTAGTCTTCTTTTCTCCAGGCTGAACAGTCCCAGCTCACCCAGCCTTTCCTCACAGGGGAGATGCTCCAGGCCCTTCATCATCTTTGTAGCTCTTCTCTGGACTCTCTCCAGGTTATTATACAACCAAGTAGCCAGAGATTAGAGAGGGTCACTGCATGAACTTTGCAAAAAGGCACCTGTTTCAAGTGAGATATGGGAACAGGATAGGTCCTGAAAGAAGAAACAAACCATTGTTCTATTGAGCCAGATGCATCAAATATCCATCAATCTGGACACGTCCTGCTAGACACTCCCCTGGCTGGAAGAAAGGATCACCAGGAAGGTTTATAGTCAGGGCATGAGCATCAATAAAATTAAAGCTGGTATGGGACTAAACTCTGAGAAGGAACATAGGGAGATTTTTTTGAAAACCTTTGTGTAGTGCCAGAGAACAGAAGCAGCAATATCACCCGCCATCGCCAGTGACTGAAAGGTCATATGTGACTTTAGAGAGACTGTAACTTCTCCTCTGGAGAAATCCCACATCTCACTTCTGAGTAATCCCAGGTTACCTTAGTCTTGGCAGCAGGTCTCAGCTTTTTTCTTTCACAAATCAGAAATCCTGCCACATGCCACCTTCCAGAAGGTGTGTGAGGAACTTACTATGGCTAGTTAATTTTCTTAGCAGACTTCTACTGAGAAAAACTTCACCTAGAGGCTCCCTCATCTGTCTCAAAAGTGTTTCTCATGGCCCAACTTCCTTACCAAGCCACCAGCAACCTGCTTAGAAACTCAGGTCTGAACTGAATTACAATTTGAGTGAGGTTCTAAATTCAGTGACATCTGAAAAACTAAACATTGTTTCCCATCCACAGAGTGTCCCAACCACCTGAAATCTCTCGCTGTTCCAGTAATTCTCTTTCTGCAAAATCATCTTAGATTTTTATCAGTCTACCCCCAAGAAGATAAAATACAGCCATAATACCTAACTCTTGCCTTTTCAGACAGCCCACAAAAGCTACAGTTATTTTGCCAGCTCCCCAGCGGGAAAAGAAATACTGCCAAAAAATAAAAAAGATTGGCAGTATATCCATACCTTGCTTAGGATTTTTGTTGGCCTAGAAAGCTGACTAGGTATGTAGGGAGGATTATTTTTTCAAAAACCTGACTCTGGAACAGGCACACTGGAAAAGCTTAGAAGTACAGATATAACCCAGTTGCAGCATTTAATTATCAACATAAAGTGTGGCACAGCAACGCTGTTAATTGTAAGTTACATCATCATCAGCTTCAATGCTCAGAATATTTACAAACTACAGGATGTTGCTGCCTCACAAATTAAACCTCAAGTATTTCATTATTGGCCGTGCTCATTGCTTTAGAAAATCTGAACGTCAGGTATCTCAAAACTGAATACTCTGATTCCTTTTAGTCCATTTGCAGGAAGGTGAGAGGTAAGAGCTCTGAATGAAGAGCCTGCACAGCCAAGTAACATAACTGGCATGTTGCCAAGACGAAAAGCAGAAGACAAGTTATCTATGCTGCAATATCACTGTCATACACCCTTTGTTGCTGTGCCAGAGATATTTTAAAGGAAGATTTGGCTTTTTGAACACCTTTAATAGGCTTCCTCTGAGTTTTAATTAGTAAGAGATCCAAGCAGTAGCTGACAGCTGGCAGAATCTCCTGTCGTGAGTTAAAGTCAACCTAATTAAGATTCTGGAAGGAAAACATATTCCTCCCAACACCCTTAATCAGTCAGGCTTGGTTGGAAATGCAATATGGAACCTTTTGCCTTGACAACAGCATAACCTTGGAAATACAGCGCTTCCAAACAATAATAATAATAATGGATTGATTTCTTCATATGGAAATTTAGTAAAACTCCTACTAAACCGCTGAAATGTGTTCTCCACCTTCCCCTTAATAAATGTTAATACAATTTAGGATTATCTGTCATACTTTAAATTTGGCATTTTATGGCTGAGACATTTTGTGCTACTGGAGTCACGGACACTGACACATACGCTGCCCCAAAGAGGTGACTAAATGTTTTTTTGGTTTTTTTTTTTTCCCCCCATGGCACTTGCTAAGGATAGCTAACTATTTACAGCTTGCATGGAAATGCAGCTACAGCATTCTGGTTGAACCAGATATACATGGGCATCTCTTGCCATCTCGGCTTCAGCCGCGAGTCACAATCTTCAAGTACCCACATTCTTTGTGTCCCACTCTGGAGAGAGAGCTGGTATTGGGGCAGAGAAGCTCTACTCTTCACACCTCGCCTCTGAAGCAGCATAGACATAACTAGCTTAAGTTTTCAGGTTCTGCAAACTTAATCTAAGCTACAATGCAGCTACCAAGTCTGCCTGCTGGTCGCTTTTTTAAGCGAACTTCAGATACATTTTAGCTGCAAACCCCAGCTTCAGATTCTCCTTTATGTTTACCCAAAATCATTATTGCCTACAACCAGCTCCTCACACCTGGCCCACTGCTGGTATGACAGCCTGCAGAGAGCTTAAGATGCCTGATGCAGCCTGGAAAACATAAAAAGCAGAGAACAAACAACCCAGCACAGGCCACTATCTAGAGTACAGACTGCCCTGAGGCTCAACAAGACTCCCAGCAAGCCCAAGCACCACAGCAGACACATAGATAGATTTGAACTGAAACCTCAGCTATAATTACAGTATAAAGTCTGAATACTTTTTTCCTTACGCTGCCTTTTTCTACCGTGTCACACTCCAGTGACGTCATACTTGTACTTTCTACTCATTTTGTGCATGACCTGGTTCTCCACTGCCATATACAACATACAATCATTTATCTCTCTGCAAATATAGTAAGACTGCAGCCATTCTAGTGTCATCACATTTCACAGTCCTTTTAGACAGTTTTAAATGTCTGCAGACGGTACAAGACAGTCAAGAATCAGGCCCAGAGCACTTAGAGTGATTACAATGAATATGACAATTATCCCTCTCTTTGTAAAACAAAATCCTAGGCAATGTGTATACACGGAGGTTAAAGCCTCTTGGAGCAGCTGCAAAGATTACTCAATTATACTATTAAACCAGCAGCAGCCACCCAGGTGATTTGATTCTCGGCACAGAAGCTGTGCGGCACAAAGAATGAGATGCTGATTTTAATAGCGGCTCCAAGGCAGCACAGCCAGCACAAGCTGCCACTGCTCTGAAAGAAGCTGCACCAGTAAACTCTTCTTTCTGTTCCTCCCATCACACCTGAACAATTTTAGCAACAAATGTAATTGCTACACTGCTAACAACCCAGCCCTACCAGGTGACTCATGGGACACACAGGGAGCCCTGAAAAAAAGCCCCAGGAGTAAGCATTCAGCACACTGCCATTTTGTGCTACAACAAAACCAGTAAAGCTACCCTGCAAGTACACAGTGGCATTATGAATATTAACACTTAAAATTGGTTCAGTCGTATTTACCTTTTGGGTAGTGCTTTCATACCAGCAGGATATCCCTCCCCCAGCAAAGCCAAGGGATGAGCTCCCTTTTACTCAACATGCGTTGCTCTTTAAACATTCAGATGGGCAGCTACAGGGCCACAGTCAGAAAAGCTGCATTTCCTTTACGGTACTCTATTCTGGAGACAAGCAGTCTCCTTGCTTTTTTTGCTTTCAGCATTACACGTCCCCCTTCTTAAGTCAGCTAATTTTACTTCTGCCTTTTTCACTTCAGCTCAATATCCCTGCTACAGTTCCAAGTCCAGTGCAGTTAACATCCTATTCTCCATCCTTCCATCACTGTGTTTTCCTCCGTAAATCCACAGCACACAATTTATTTCCATTACCAGGACACCTTCCTTGATGTAAGCTGCTGTGACATTCACAGCAACCACACAATTACAGCTCCTCTACTCCTATCCTCACCCCAGCCGGCAGCACGTAAGGACAGACCTCAGCCCGTTTCCCTCTTCTACCCACAGAGTGCCCCAGTTTCCCCTGAGCAGCACCTCCCAGCCTGAGCTTCCCACCACCTTGTCTTTCCAGTTTACCTGCACCTTCACACTCTTGCTAGCACATTCAGCTTTTTGAATTAACGAAGCAAAATCCAGAGTTTAAAAAGGCAATGTATCAAAGCTAATGGAAAGGGACAGATGCATAAAAACATAACAGTTATCAGACAGTTTCTTCGTTAAAATCTACTTTTCTGCTGGTAGAACATCATTAATTCAAACAAGGTAACCTTGATTTAATAACACGTAAGGAAGACAAAAAGTTACCATTTCACATCTTATCTCAAGCAACCCGCTTAACCCCCACAATTTCAAAACAAATAAGTGAAAAAATCAAACCAGGAAGGAACCACAAAATCCTTCAGCAAATTTCACATCTCAGGACGCCAACTTAAAACAGACCAGCAAAGGCCCAGAAACCCAAAGAGAACAAACACAGACCTCAACCCCCACCCTGCCCCCAAGGAGATTCATCCTTTCAAGAGGTCTCAGATCACCCTTTTAGTGAAGCAAACAAAGCAGAAATGAACATCACAAACTTCAGACTTCCATAACCAGGCTATGACACCATACAGGTACCTTCTCATTGGAGAGAGTGACTCCACCACCTTCAGGTCACTGCACAAGAGAATTTTGGGAGGAGAGACCCTGGGTGACACTGTCAGGGACCTCACACCTGCTTCAGCTGGCATCCCAAAAGGCTCCCTCAGGGCTCCAGGGTTGCATGGCTTGACCAGGTCCAAAGAAATCTGGAGGAAAGTCCCAGATGCCTCAAGAGAAGCTATGCCTAGCCCCGCTTGAGCTTAAATAGGGCCAGAGCCAGGTGGGGCTGGTCAGGGCCCTTATTGTCTGGGCACACAGCTGCCCAACAAAGTGGCTTGTTTCTCCAGGTGAGGGTTACACCTGCTGCAAATGAACAGGCTGAATTCAGCAACAGCCCCTCACAGCACAAAACCCTGCATTGACCAAGGTGCTTGCTGTTACCCCTTAACTTTAGTCCAAAACGTGTGCCAAAGACATCAGTTACATGTTGCACCATCTAAACTGACCCTATATGCCAGGGTGGGGGGGAATGTTGTGGCAGCCTTGCTGGGGGAAGGGAAGCAGGGTTTCCCACTGCCCTGCCATGAACCAAAGCTGTTCCAGCAACAGCTGGAAACAGGTGGGTGGCTTTATCTGCAACTCACAGATGAGTCAACAGCCCACTCAAAAGTACAGTTTTTCTATCACATAAATCAGGAAACAAAATACTTTCATAATTAACAGCAAGATGTTAGGCTGGTGTAAAGTGCTGTAGCCAGGACTTTGTTCAGGGAATACTTGGTTGATGTCAACAGCTTTACATATGTTTATATGCAAAGACACTAACTTGAAGACTGGAACTGCAGTACTTAGGATTGTGATGTGAGACAAATCAAACACGAGTCTAAAGCAAACCATTTGCTAATGTAAGCTGCTGCAGTGTAGAAAATCTCTCTCCCACCCCAAATTGATAGTTTTTGCATAGGTTTTTACTCTTCTATAGGTTCTAGTTTGTTGAACTACAGGTCTATACAATTTGCTATCCTGCCAGAAAACGTGAACTTGAACTGGTGCCTCAGAGGACTTTCTGCCCTGTTACATCTGCTCTGCTTGCATGAAGCAGCACAAAAAGTGAAGATATGGAGTTAAATTTTTCCTGATCCCTGAGGCAATCAGTGTATTCCTTGGAGTATGAAATTTGATTACACTTATTATCTTAGCTTGCATAGCTCTGACTGTCCTTACTGCATATAAAACATTTCAGTCCTGTTAGAGATCCTGCATAGCACTTGACTCGGTATCTTCCTCAGCCAGGGAATGCTACAGGTGAACCATGCTACATGAAAGTCCACCAAACCAAATGTCAAAGTATTAGATTTCATCCACAAGAGTTTATATCACAGGCCAAGGTGAAAGCATGTAATAATGGGGCAGCCTGGGGGAAGCTTCAACTGTCATTGTTAATGCAGCACCTGGTCTAGAAGTAAATTGTATTTATACTCCATCCTCCGTGGCTGTCAATGCAAGTCCTTTCAGGGACACCACTTCCAACCTCAAAAACTTACAAATGATTATATACTTGGCAGGAAGAATAAGACAGTCCTAACTGAATAAGAAAATACAAAATACCTGAAATGAAGAACATGTTTTTAATTGCTTTAGTTGTCTCCCACCCTAATGTCTGCCTGTGATAGATGATGTGACTGAAGAAACCTCACTAAATTCTAAGTAATTTAGGATTAGCAGGAGTGGCACTACATTTATCTTATCCAGTAATAGTTCTTTGTTTCTCTTTGGTGTCATCCCATGGTTTTCTAGTTTATGGCATTATCAGTGTGAGGATTGAGATAAAAAGGCTAGAAGATTAATAGAGTAGAAGGAAGGGGAGAAGGCCAAGTGTCCTCATGACACACAGATTAAGTGCATTAAGGAAACACTTTATGATCGAAACATGCCTTTCTCAATGACAAAATTTGCTAAATTACCCAGTGCAAGAAATGGTACTTCTGAACACAGCATAGTCTGCTTTCATGTAACTGGCAAAGGAACGTGCACTAATAAGGAAAACTTGTTTCCTTCCTTTCCACAAAGTGCCTTACCTCATTGCTCAGTACACAGGCAGGTGATAACAAAGTAAACCTTTTAAACAGTAGTGCATTTAAAGTTCAGTGCAAAAAGAACAACAGCTGCTCAACACTTTTGAAAAAAATGGTAAATATGCTATTTGCTCTTACAAAGTGTTCCAGGAAAAAAGCTTGTCTTATGACTGTGGTTGTCCAATGATACATAAATGCTCCCTTTACCGTGCCTCTGCCCATTTCCCACCCACAATTAACATATGCCAGAATTACCTCACTAATACTGGTAAATACTGTCTGGGAGAAAACACAATCTACCAAGCCACTGAACACCATGATTACAGGAAGGTTCCACTGTTCACTACCCAATTAAGTCACATTCACTTCATTTGAGAATACAGCACTGACTCTGATAGCATTGTAATTCTAAGCTCATTTATTCAGCGAATACATAGAGTGCTGCAACTTTCATTTGCTGTAGTACTACAAGAATGCTTTAAATATAGGAATAATTATTTAAGAAAAAGCATGCTGCCAAGGTTGAGAGAAATTAATTTGGAAACAAGCGGCATATTCACGAGTGTGTTTCCTTTGCTATTTGTATGCACCCAACACAATCCTAATAAGTACTTTTGAGGAAATAATTGACTTGGTCATTCAATCTGAACATGTATTTGAAGGTTATTAAACTCAGACACATGTCCACAGAATTCACATATTGAAAGCTCAATTAAAATTGAAATACTAAAGCAATCTTCCAGTCATAATGCAGTTGTGCTGTCTCAAGACAGTAAAACATAGCAACTCATCAGAAGCTGACACTGAACAATTCACCTTATTCTGAAACTTTGCTTTGTCTTTTGCCTGATTCTCAATTCAGTTACTCACTTTTCTGAAGGTCTGCTGTACTACCCAGCTTACTTGTGTAAAAGCTGCAAACCTCTGTGGGTGTGTATGTGAACGTACAAAAAGCAAACACACAAGTGATTCAAAACATGCCAGGAACAGGAACATACACCAGTAGCTGCAGACAGCTTTGGTTACTGCTTATTTTTCCTGGTTTGTTTATCCTAATCTTTCTGACATACTTGAGGACCCTAAGCAAGGTTTCTTGGAAAAATTGCGTCAAGTACTCTGACTTAGCATTAGATCTGAAGACAAAAGAGCTGAAGATTTAAACAACACAGAAAAGCTCTGAACACTTCCATACATGTATATTTTAATATAAACATTATATATTAATTGTGCCAATTTGGCAAGTCATTTGAGGCCTTGATTACATTTGAATATCAGACAACTTGGATTACAAAATGAAGCTAATTTCTACTCACATTCAGATGCTGACCATTCTCTTGTAAGAAAAAAAAATTTAAAAATTAAGGTTTAGTTCAATCTTGTAACTTAATTTAGTGGGACAGCCAGTTTACACCTCCCATCCGTACAGTCAAACTATCACAGGGAAGCTATAGCATGAGCCCCCAATGTCACAGCTAGCACCGTAAAAACCCTAACAAATACCACCCTCTCTTTTGTAGATGCAAATCCCCCAACTTTATTTCTATGAAATCATACAAAATACAGTGAACTTAATGAAGGATCCTCAGAAATAAAATCTATCATTGGGGTGTGCTGTTTAGTAAACATGAGATCCTGGGTTTAGCTCCTAGTGGTGCCTCCAGCTGGTTTTGGATGGGAGAATTAATTTTCTTCATTGTAGCTCATATGGGCTATCGTTTGGATTTGTGCTGGACACACTGTTGATAACATGGAGATGTTTTTGATATATAGAGGTGTTTTTGTTATTGCTGAGCAGTGCTCACATAGAGCCAAGGCCTTTTTGGCTTCTCACCCCACCAGTCAGGAGTCTGGGAGTGCACCAGGAGTTGGGAGGGGACACAGCCAGGATAGCTGACCCCAACTGACAAAAGGGATACTCCATACCATATGATGACACACTCAGCATATAGAGCTGTGGGGAGAAGGAAGGGAGGACTTTCAGAGTGATGATATTTGTCTCCCCTCGTAACCATTATGCATTACGGAACCCTGCTTTCCGGGGGAGGGCCTAACACCTGCCTGCCCGCCCATGGGAAGTGGGGAATGAATTCCTTGTCTTGCTTTGTTTGATTGTGCAGCTTTTGCTTTGCCTATTAAACTGCCTTTACCTCAGTGCCCTGAGTCTTCTCACTTTTACTCTCTCAATTCTCTCCCCCATCCCGCCAGAGTGGAATGAACAGGCGGCTGCATGGGGCATAGGATGAAACCATGGTGACCAAGATCTATAGCTCAAGTTTATACCCATTGAAAGATTTATGATCTAGATTCATGGCAGTAAAACCTGAGTCATCACAGTCGAAAAAGTGATAAATTGTCAGAAATTAAAGATACAGCAAAATACTTCAGGTCCTATTAATTCTCAGATTTCATCTTAAGCATCAATAATTTCCACATCTAAAAGCATAAATGCAATTAATTAAATTGCAATTAAAGGATGTTCTCTCTCATCACACCAGATTAGCTCACCTCAGACAGATTGTTTTCATATCCCTAATCCTAAAATGTAAAGAACGTGAATTTTCAAAGTGGATGGCTTTGGAAACGCAGTGCTGTTTGGAGCTGCTAGCCTTTTAAAATGAGTCAGCAAAGAAGTGGACTTGAGAGCACAGTAAACAGGCACATTTGAGTCACTCTTCATCAGCACTGCTGATTTGCCTAGTGGCTGCAATCACCCGCTTTTAAGCCCAATCCTGCAGCTACATTTCACTTAGACATCTAAGCCAAAAATAATTCCACTGAGGCTTCTGGCCTCATATAAGGAGTTTCTATTCATTCTTTAGGGAAATTTGGTTATTATGTCCACCAGCTGAAAGATTAATATATCTGAAATATGAAAAAGGGAGAAGCAATACTCCAGACCGATCAGGCCTTTCAAGCAACTGCATGATTGCTTTGCACTGTGTTCCTCTCTGTGTAGTGAAAACGCCAGCATCGTGATTTTCTACACACAATTTTCACAATCCAGTGAAAGCTGAAACTCTTCTTTTTGCAAGAAGTGTAATTCTAAGCAGGGTAATTTTCTAAGCATTGCAAATCACGCACATATTGGTTGAAAGAAGAAAAATGCAGGCACATTTTCTTTCTGCTTGCTGTGGCACTTTCATAGTCAAGACAAAGAAAGATTTTATCAGCTTTTATAAAGTATTAACATGTTCTAATTAGACTCTCCTAAGATTTCTTAGGTATATTTCATAAAGATTGCCTTTCCGACAAAGTTCTTGAAATTTATTATCAGCATCACCCAGCAGTGGATTACCAAGATGAAACACACTTGCACTAACAGTTTTCCTTATGCCACTGTGGGTATACAGATACCTCAGAATCATTCTGCAAGGCAAGGCTCCAGTAACATAACACATATCCTTTTTTAGTTTGAAGTGTTTGTGTTCCCTTTTATTGACAATACAGAAGTTCTAACAAGGGAATATGTAGAGCAGATACAAAATGTAAAGCAACTTTAAAATGAGTTGATTTATGCTAGATTTAGGATTTTTTAAAGATATATTGATTCAGTGAAAAGTAATCATGCTGAATAGATTGATATAGGTGGAACTTAAGCGACAATTAATACAACTTTAATATAAGAAGTTTCATAGTTTTAAGAAAAGGCTGGTTTAAGAGAAAGCTGTAACTGTGTAAGCTGCTTGTGAGAGCAGAGCAAAACTTAACCATAACAATGCAACAGTAACAGCCTTGAAGATAAAGAAGTAAGAATTGGTGTGTTTTTAGGAATAGATTAGTTTTGAATTTTAGCAGAACTTGGCTGTCATCACATCAGCTGTTTCATGAAAGCGGCTACAAAACTGAACCATAATAGTGCAACAGCCTTGAAACCAGAGGAAGGAGGAGATAGAGGAGTCGTAAATAATGAGACTAAAGACCAATTAAAAGACAGAGTATATCTTGTTTTTAGTGAAAAACTAACTACTCGGTGCAGGTGTTGGAAGCCCAGATAAGCATGGAGAAAACTGTAAAGAGCATGCGCTGAGAGAGAGGAAGACGTCCAGCCTTCATCCCTGCAGACCACCAGAAGACCCCCTGAGTGTCACTGAGCATGCTCTATCTGGGAGGAGTTAATGTAAATGACTTCCTGGAAATAATTTGCATATCCCTGCCTTTTCTTAGAAATTATAATGAATATGTATAATTAATCTGTATAAATGTGATAAATTTGGCTTTAATGGGCACACACATTTGGAGGAGCGATGCCCTGTGTGCCCAGCGCTGCAATAAAGGATACCTGCTTTCTGGCTTTCCGAGGCATCAATATCAATGATATTTTCTACTAATATAGACATAGCAGCTTACATATAAATGCTGAATTTAAAAAACAAAATAAAAATGTTCTGGAAACACATTTTTCCTTGCAATTCTCCAGACTAGTTTTCTTTAATCACTTTGTATAGTGCATACTGATAACCCTACAATTGGAGCGACAGTCACATAGTTCTCTATATTTTGAGTGGAAAAATATTTATTTTCCATTCATATTACTTAAAAGACTCATCCAGAAAGATGTCTGAACAAGTACCATCTGCCCAGGCATGCCATTGCTTTCTATTGCTGATCCAGCAGAAAGCAGCAGTTTAGGAAAACAGTGAGGTGCAGGCTGTGATGGCAGTGACCCTGAGAAACAGGACTTGACTCCAAACAAGATCCACAGTGTGTCTGGGGAAAAGCAGTTGCACTGGGTGCTAGGCAAGGAGGAGTTCAGGATGTGTGGCAAGATTTCAGTAGCTATGTGAACATCCCGCAGATCCTGTCACTAGGCTCAGAGATTCAATCCCCTGGCATTTTCTTTTCCAAATTACCGGTCTGTACCTGTTGTTTGTTGAGTATTCTGTTTATTTTTAAACCCTTAACTGCTGCCTCAATGAACATTTAATGCCATATAATAATATCAATAAGTTTATGTATTGAAAAAAGTGGATATTCAGTCTTTCCCCAACTACTAGATTTTGGTTACATGCTTGTCTGTGACAATAAATTACTTTCAAGCACTGGGAAAGTCACTTAAAGTTTCATGTTTTGCTTCTCATGAATGAAAATAAATTAATCATTTCTTTCTACCCTTATAGATAGCTGTCCCATAGCTTAGATTAGGAACTTATGTGTATGTTTACATACACATGTGTGTATATATAATAGACATTTGAATGCTAACTGAAGTACATACACATAGCACTAATGTTATATAAACCAGATACTAAATAGCCTCCACCGAATTTAACTATCCCAGCATGGAAGCCAAGGGATATGGAAACAGCATCCTAGGAAAACTCGTGCACATGCGTGCACAGTTACCCTATGATTAACTTGATTTATAGGAAAAAGGGAGTGGAACATAAAACCCGATAACACTTGGATAGCTTAACACTTCTGACTTGGAAAAAGGCAAGTGCACAAATCTCTTTCACTGCTGGCATTTCAATACGAAGACACACAGCATATGAACTGACATAATTTACTTTGACATACCATCATTATTTGTTAAGATAAATTAATAAACAGCACCTTTGGGTACAGCCAATTCATTCCATTCCTGTCACAGTTGATTAGAGTATCTGACTGAGCTGTAATAAAATGGAGAGTGCATTAATATACGATAGTTTCCTTTGTTTACTTAATGCAGAACAATTACTGCTTATTCATTCCACCAATCACAATTTTCTCAGGAACAATGAGCATTTCTACCTCTTGCTTACAGTGTTGAAATGAAAAGGGTCATCACTCACATTTTATTATTGCCCAGAGCTCTTAGTTACTGTGAAACAGAGGAGTTGTGGTGATTTAAATATGTAACATATAGTCTAACTAGACACATTTGTTTGAAAGATCTATGATTAGCAATATTAAAACAAAATCACAATGTGTGAACATGGTATAAATTTAATGTGCTGAGGTTGCACCCTCGAATGATATTCTGGTAGTTTGTGTATCCTGCAGATAACTTCTCATCATCTTGAATATCAGAAATGTGGGAATCATCGGTATTCCACTCCACTAGCATTGCCCTTTGCAAAATGTGTTCAGGTCATCCTAATTTAATTTCTCACTTTTTGCATGCTGAAAAAATAAAAATACTTCATTTTTTAAAACTGTCTTCTGATTAGCATCCTTCTGTGGGATACTGCAGGATTTCTTGTCCAGTTACTACTGTGCATTATTACTCAGTATCCCTCCATCTTTCATTTTACTGTTCCTACATATTTTTTTTCTGATGCAGGAATACTCCCCTGTATCAGGTATGGAATTACTGCAACCAGTAACTTATCACAGAGAATAACACTCTCTTTATTTTATCGAATCTTCCTTACAGGGACATGATTCTCTTCCAAGGCTACTTTACATCATCCTAGTAACCTGAAGAGTATTTTCATATTTTGTCATCAATCAGTGTTTGCAATTAAGGACATGTAAATGCTTACTGCACATAGGAATCAAGCCCAACGGGTTAAATTAAGCCCTGGCTGAATTATGATCAATATAGCCACTGACTACAGTCAACCCTAAATTTCATTTTCTCTCCATTATTCATGCTTAAGATCTTCATTGTGTATGCTGACGTTTTCCTGCTTATCCAGGCTTCACTATAATAGACATCAGTGGTGTGAATGCTATATTGTCTGGCAGGAATCCCTTAGTTCTATTATTGGTGACGATGGTCCCACTGTGTCTTTTGATAAGGTAATGAAGTTTAATTTAGTAGAGCTGTGGGTGCTAAACATAGTGAAAATCCAACTATTTTTGATAGGGAGCCCAATTACAGCTTATATCACCTAATTTCAGGTAGCTAGACCCCCTGCACCACTTAGAAATTTCAGGCAATTGACTTGTAGTTGCATTATCAGGATTAATCTGTTCATACAAGATAAATTGGTAACCATTAAAATCCTACAGAACCACTCACACAGAAACCTTATCTCAAACCTTCTGTGGATCATTTGAAACCACAAAACCAAAAAATTTTGTGGTCAGGCAGCTACCTTCTCTCCAATTTGGAGTCTGATTATAGAAAAAAAAAAGCACCAAACGATTTCCACTGGTATTTATTGGAAGCACCTTGCCTATCTAAACACTTTTAGGAGTTTTATTTGTGTAATCTGAATGTGTCATACTGATTCATTTTATCTCCAGATTACCTCTGGGATAGCCAAAAGTTAAAGGACCTGGGGTTGGCCAAGGTCAAAAACTCAGGCTGAACTGCAAACTGAAATCCTGAAATGACCTGGCTGTTGCCTCTCAACGGTCATTCCTCCAACATTTTGTGCTGTAAGATTGACATTATTTCTAATATTATTATTGCCTTGCTTTCCTGTGTCATAGAAGCATATGGAATACAGGATAACTCAACAAAACATGCAGCACACATGGGGGAACAGCACTTCTTAGAAGCTGTAATTCAGAAACTCCTAAAGAGACCCTGCTGCAGCTCTTCCCAGCACAGATCTGGGCCAACTGCAGGCACTGAGGAAGCAACATGCATTGCCCGAACTGTTATAGCCCAGAGGCAAAATCAAGGCAATTAAGCTTCCTAAGCACCTCTTCTTTCTTGCCTGTTGCCCAAGGCAGGTTTCTGCATTTGATGAAGAGGAAGCCAGTGGCTTCCTTGGGAGCATTTCTCCTGTATGTGACTCACCTGGACCAGCTGAAAAGCCTCGTGGTCACCCTCTGTTTTGATGTGCTGGTATGGTACAAATACTACTGTTGGGAGCCTCGGGTATAACAAAGGATTGAACAGAGGTTATTTTTATGTATCTTTGCTAGAAAGTCAGTATTTCATGGCACTAGTACTTGGACAATTTATCTGCTGTTTAATTAAGAAATGCTGAAACGTGAGGACTGATGGATGGAAGGAGCCTGGTCCTAACCCCAATGATGTCAAGGGAATTACTCCTTCAGATCAAAGGGACTTTGCATTAGGAGTTAAGTGCCACGTGGCTGTACAGACTGCTGACACAATCACTGTAATTTCAGAAAATAGCTTGTTCTTAAGAGACACCCTGAAGATTTCCTGTGTTTAAAATAAAAAAAAAAAAACCAAAGAAAGAAATTTTTGCTCTAAGTCTGTTTAAGCTCCTTAACTGTATCAAAAGGCATGAAAAGAGTTAGGATAATGGAGCTCAAAGGAGAAAAAAGAGCCAGTCAAGATTTTTTGAAAGAATTAAATATTAGTAGGGGATGATATGAGGGAACACAATAAAGCCACAAGGTTTGAAGATTTACCTGTTCTCTGCCATTAGGTGCAATGATTATTTCCTGCTCTCTGCCACTGGGGAGAGATGCTTTGAGGGGGGGAAAGGCATTTTCGTAATCCTAACCATCACTCTTGTTATTAAACCCTTGCACAAGGGGAATCCAATAGGTTCTTTGAAAAGCAGACTATATTAAAGAGGGATTTCATTTTGCAAATATACAGCCTGTAAACATAAGAGACAAAATGTAATACAATAAAATACAAACCAACACTGAAAAAACCCCTCATGCAGTTATTTTAATTATTGTTCTCCTGGATTGAAATGGCAAGCAACTTGTAGAGGTTTTACACAAATGAGATGTTCTGTTTCAGGAATATTTGCTTAAAAGCTGTCATACAGTGATTATGCAAAGGCTGTTCTTTAAGACTTTACATTGCCTAGTATGGGCAACAAATGATTGAGAATAGAGGCATCCAAGCACCTGAACAAAAACCCCAAAAAGTCTACTTATGCTGTTTTAGGTATGCTCAAACATTTCCACTGAAGTTTAAAACTTATGTATTGCTTTTTATTTTGCAGCATGCTTTATTAACAACAACAATGCAAAAGATGAACTGAAGGTACATACAGTTTGAAGAGAAACAAACAGGGTTTAGATAGGTATCCGTTACAACAGACTTAACTTCACTTGGTGCTATGCATTGTACAGTCTTCATCTGCAACTCTGAGTTTCATGAATCCTTTTCCCATATGGCATTATGGGCTAGATATTCAAGATATATTGGGGGGACATCTGGCCTATAGTTTCAAAATGCATTGTATATAGGGAATATTTGCTCCTACCATTGTGCTGGCATTCACTGCCCCTTTGGATAATCCAATCTGGCTGTTTGTGAGACACTGTACCTCAACTGAAATTTTCTGGAACAAAAATAACTCTTCCTGCTCACATATTCTTTCCCTCACATCCTTCTTCCACCTCTTAATCTTGACCTCCTTCCCACCTTCTAACACACTGTCAACAACAGGTACAGACAGGAGATGGGCCAAATCCAGCAGGTCTACTAACCAACACTTTAAGAATTCAGGTAGTTTAATGTTACCTGTGAGGAAGTATAGAAGGCATAAATACAGGCAATATGTTCCTGTGAGTCTTTAGCCAAAATAACAGCAAAAGGAGCTGAACGGCTTCTCACTAAATACATAAAATGCTGGTGTTATACCAAGGGAAGAGGAGGGGAGCAAAGGCCAAACAGCTATATCTGATACTGGCAGGTCAAGATCTGTCAGGTATTGATGGCATGGGGCAAAGAGAGAGAAATTTTTTAGGATCCTTGCATTCCATATCAAGAGCAGCTAGATTTTCAGGCTTTGTCTTGGCAAGAAAAAATAAGTTTATAAGGACAAAGATAATGGAGTTACAGTAAAGACTTTAATATATTATGAAATCTTGACAGCTGTTAGTAGTCAAAGGGTTTCAAAGGAAATCTCTGCATGATTATGGGTAATATTTGGAACAATTGGAAAGCTGGTAATTGCATATATTTTGGATCAATCATAGTTCTCTCTGGTTCTGCTGAGAAGCTGTCAGTTCCATTGCTGAAAATGATCCTTACAATGTAACCTCAATCAAAAGATACTATAACAGCATTGATTTCAAATCCAGTTGTTAGTTTTCCAATAAATTCCTGACATAGCAGCTGCTATTTCTTTCTCCATTAATCATATTTTGACTATGTTCTCTTTTTGTTACTGCACCTCAGAGTGGGTTTTTTCATTATTAAAAAGAACACAACTTACAATTTCTCTCCTCTTTGTTTTCATTTGGTCTAATATTTTGTATTATTTCATTGACTTTAATAGCAGAATTTTTCCTTCCATTTCTTTAACGCTGCATTCATTTAACCCTAGTTAGAGAGGGACAAATGCTTTTATAGTCCAGACAGGAATTCTGAATAAAAAGGTACAGTGAGTATAAAGTCCACAGGGTAATCTGTAAGTGTAGATTATGCTTTCTATTATAAAATACAACTGTGAAGTACTTATACGTAAAAGCTGTACTAAATTTTAATAGTATACCACAGTTGCAAATCTATATTTTAAAATGCTGGGATGTTTTCTGCTACCAAATAAATTTTTATCTGTGAAATAGAAATACAGCTTTAGAAGCCTATAACTATGGGCTTTCCTTGCCTTGGAAGGTTCTGAGATTTATCTTACTATGAATTGTAGGTAACAGCAATGACATACTGTAAC
This sequence comes from Zapornia atra, assembly GCA_013400835.1. NCBI lineage: Eukaryota > Metazoa > Chordata > Aves > Gruiformes > Rallidae > Zapornia > Zapornia atra. Next base: position 25,098 of record VZTU01028927.1, read on the forward strand.
TTACCGTGATTAGGTGTAATATTAGTAATAGCCAGAGAACTGTTTCCTTGTATTACATGAGTCCCCTTTGTGGGATGGTAAAAACCCCCAATATAATGTGTAATATATCAGAAAAATAAACCAACACACCTCTCTGTGCTATTCCAACCCTCTAAAGTAGATGTATCCCCATTTCATATTTCAGGGTGATATATACTAACCATTTCTGGGAAGGGATATATGTAGCAAATGTTATTTAAACCAAAAAATAATTCACATCCGCAATTCACAGGAACTTCAATTTTTTTACTTACTCTTCTATCACTGTTAAAAATTGTCTGTACCCTCAATGATATTTCTCATCCAGCAACCTCAATATGTACATTGTAAAGATGAATGGATGAGGTGTTTAGAGTTAATGATCTGTGTCATATTGCATCCATTTAGCTAAAGATATATAATCCCACACAGTTTAGTTTATATTGACTCTTATTCAAGAACTACATATTTGAAAGGCCATCACACTATCCTGACAGGTTAGAAGATGAAAATAAATAAGACAATATATTCAACTCTCTGTTTTTTAGATAAAGTCTACAGACTATTTGATAGTTTTAGTTCCTATGTTTTACAGTGATATTAGAGTGATGTATCATAAAATTACAGCCACATTGCATTTTATCACTTCAACTTTAGTTCTGCTTTGGAAACATTTTTAGTTCATTATATTTTTGCTAGCATAAACATATCCTGTATCTGATTGTACATGAGTACGTATAGCCTGAATAAATACATCAGATTTCAATCACTTCTATGCATTTCTCCAAACTGTTTCCTTTTATGTCTATAGGATGAGATTCACCTCAAAGTAACAATTTACCAGGAAGAGAGAAAGTAATTCTAAATAAAATAATTGCAAAAAGTCTTAGTGCAATGCCAGGAAGAATTTTAGTAATATGTTAAGTTAGAAGGCCTTGACAGGTATGATAAAATGCAAAAGAGACAGGATATGTTTTGTACATAAATACTATACTGCACAAACAAACTAGACTTTTGTCAGGGAATCCATAAGCACATGAAGGAGAAATTTGTTGATTTAATCTACAGGAAAGCAATCAATTGTAACCACTAAAGACTTAAAAGCAAAGGTAAAAGTAAAAATTCCCAGATAAATATCTAACTGAAAACAAAAGGTCATCTTTTATAATGGGAAGAAGGGGGTTAGCAACAGAGATTGGTAAGTATCTGTAAGAGAACTAGTGTCCCCCACCATATTTATTAATGATCCAGAAAGCACCTAGAGTAATGACACGACAGAGTTTGTGGATGGGATAAAATTATTTCAGGAACTGAAGACAGTAACTGGAAAGATCTCAAAAGGTTTTTATGATATAGAATGACCAAAAGATCAAATGGTAGATAAGATTCAGCACCGATAAATTCAATGTAATATATACATACACTGATGCCTCAGAAGAAAAATCTTCATCTTATTGAGGGCTGTCAAGGAAAGAGTTAGCTCATTAGCTCAAAAAAAGGGAAGATGATGATTAAAAATTGATAAAAAAAGAAATAAAGAGCTAGCCAGAAATCACCATTAGGGTGCCTTTGTTTACCTATGCTTTGAATGCTACATACATACCTGTTTTCCCTATCTTAAAAACAAGATAGAGCAGAATCAAAATGATACCACGAAGATTGTCAATGATGATAAGAGCTAATGGATCACCTGTGGAGGAGGAGATTAAACAGAATAACATACTTTTGTTTGGAAAAGAGATGTCCCAAGTTAAATACGATAGGAAGCTATTAAATAAATTAATAGAACAGAACAATGATATATTACTGTTTTACAGTAATATTGTTAGTCAACAAATCTAAAACTATTTCAAAGTACTTCGCACGCAGAATGCATACATAAATAGGGTAACTCACTGCTGCCCAATATTCTGGAGCCACAAAGCATGTCTATGTTGATCTTGGTTGGGTTTTTAATAGTATTTTTTAAAGAAAAACTCACCAAGTTCTACTAAACACCAGCTTCTAGCTTAGGGGCTTGTTTAGCCAGAGACTGATAGAAAAAACAGGTCTACCAGGGACAGTTTGACTGAATACTTGATTTATTCTTACAGTCTTTCCTTAAGCTTTCATCTACTGGACCAGGTTGAACTTTGTCCTCATTCCATATACTGGATTTTGCTATGTTTTCAGTAAGATAGACGTCTGCTTTCCAAATGCAGTGGTTTAGCCACAAACCGTGGCTGAGCACCGCAAACCACTTGCTCACTCCTGAAGGAGAAATAGAGCCTCCATGGGTTGGAATAAGGACAGTTTACTAACAAAAGCACAGTGAAAGGAGGACAATAACAGCCTGCAGTAAGTTTCACTTACCCAGTATAAGAGAGTACTACACAACGTGAGGACCAACCTTATGCCCCAACCACCCTTGGACTGCCCTAGAGGCACCCAGGAGTGCCCCTCTCCAACCAGCCCCTTTTATGGGGAAGTGATGTCAGGTGGTGTGGAAACAGCCCAGGCTAACTCAGCTCATCTGGGCTGGCCAGAATCAGCACACCAAAGTATAGCCATAAATTCTAAGGCATTAAGAGAACCGGTATTGCTTAACACTAAAGATTAGAGCAGATCTACAAATACTAAAAGATCTCAGCTAATGAGGCCTAAGTCTGCAAAAGCCAAATGCTGCAGGTATCACTCTAAACAGGGTAAGTGCCTGATACCAGCCTAAATAAATGACTGGACTGAAATAATTTCCATTCTTGTTCTACAGTAGGCTTTATATGTTAAATCCATGCTAGAACTAGCCAAGTAGACACAATTCAGAAAAAAAGGACATCTCCAGTCATGAGGTGCTCAGTGACAGGGATGCAGAATCATATTTTCAGGCTACCTTTCTGGAACACTCATTTTGTTGAAGGCCCTGTGTGAACACTGGTCTCTAATCTTCCTACATTATGGAGCACAGACTGTGTCAGTCCCCAGTATCAGACACACGGGATCACAGAGCAAAGAAGCTGCAGGTTTGCAAACTCTGATGTACCGTGTTCCCTGCTACTGAAAAGTCCTGGCTCTGAGTCTTCATGCTACTGATACAGAATCTATATGTGTGAGAGACCAGGTCAGATGGTTGAGTACTTGAAAGGTGTAGAGGGCTTTTCTATTCCACAGACGGGTGCAGTTTGCACATTCAGAGGCACTTTCAATTCAATGAAATGTAATAATGCTGAGTAGATTGATATAGACATAGCTTAAGAGACAATTAACGTAACTTTAATATTGAGTTTTGATTCCAGCTTTGTGAGGCATCACTTTGTATCTGAGGAGTTAGAAGACAGCAGTAATAACTTAGTCCTTGTTTATAAATTTATAGAGACTAATGTGGAAAGTCAGAGGACAGTGTGACAGAATTTTTATATCCAGCAGTGAATGTCAGCATTAACTTTCTTAAACACTTGTCCATAACCTCTCTCACCTTTAGAGAGACAATGTCTTCAGAAAGAAATTGCACATTTTGCCTTCTTCATGCTCAGGAAACCCAAAACTCACACAAATAACCCCAACACCACTTCAGGTAATAGGAGCTGTTGGATTTCTACTTACTCATTTACATGTCATGAAGTCCAAACAGTTTGGAAATTGAGGTGACAGAATATTTTCAATGTATATTTTGACAGAAGACAATGGGAGTAGGACATACCAATTCATGAAACAAGTGCAAGCCTTTGGACTGAAAAAAATTTGCTTTATAAGTGACTGGGTCCACCCTGCTGGCAAAGGAGACTTATGGAAGGGAGCAGATCAAACAATGCCAGCTCTTTAAGCGGGCAATATACACACAGTAAACTACATGATTCAGCAGGCTGTTGGCAGGCAAGGAATCTCATTATGGAGCCTTGCTGCCAGATTGCTAATTAAAATAGATACTGCTTTCTTTAACCCCATATAGAAATGGTGGGATGGAATCATGCCTGGGGGCTGTGAGTTATGGTTGCATCTATTCTCTTGTTCTAATCAAGCAACAAATGCAAGTTCTGACTCCAAATGAAGAAATGAGCTTCAGTGAGATAAAATATTGTGCATTCTGCTATGCAACATTCCTACAGAAGATTCCCTCTGTGTCAATAATTTAATTTCTTCTACAACTGCACAAATGTGCAAAACTCCTGTTACTGCTCTCCTCTGATTTTCCATTTCTTTTTCTCATCTCCCACATCATTCTTGAAAGATTGTCTCCCTTTCATCATAGCAGGGACAGGAAATTGAAGCTAAATTGGTGAAGCACTTGTCCCATCAGAAATGTCATAGGCTACAGATGTTATATACAAAACAGCATTATTTACTTTTTTGAGTACCATGACACTCATGCACAGTGGTAATGCTGAGTTATATGAGGCAAGAAAACAACTGGACCCATAAAAGTGATGTAAAGAGAAAGAAGAGGGAAAGAAATATAAAGCCAGAGGGAAAGAGTAGATTACCCACAACAGTAATCTTTTACCTGCTAAGAGGTTATTTACCATCAGGGGCTTTTTGGAATGAAAGTGGAAGCTTTGTAGAATTTTAACTGAAAAACAACAGTAAATTTCATTGTGCATACGGTCCTCCTCATCACTTTTCTGCATTCACATGGTAGGCTTTGAAAAAAGAATTATCAGTTTGATTTCCTGCTCATTCATGCTTCAGTCCAACAACTCATGCAACATATACCTATACACGATTTTACACAGTTGGCAAGTCTCCTTTTGTGTTTTTTGCTGTTTTCCATGTCCTCCTGGACAGGAACAGCGCGGATGTGAAGAGGGAATACCTTTGCTCCCATCAACAGTCTTCAGAACGGAGCAGGCAGATGACATACAAACTGGGTGCCTGGAACTGGAGCGCAAAACCCCCATTCCTACAGGGAAAGCAGGGAGGCTCTCACGTCTGGTTTTTTGTCAGCTTTTGCATCCTTTTGCTTCAATGATGCTTTGTTATTTTGATCACAGATCTCGTTGTGTTTAGTGATGAACGGCATCATGTTAGACATCATGCTCTAGGCCTTTATTACATAACAGTTGTTTCGCCCAAGGAGCACAATCCTCCCATAACACAGCACCACAATGCTACTGTTACAGCAGGATAAATTCAGTTTGGTTTTATGCTAAGAAATTATGCCCTGTGTGTTCAACTATGTTTTAAAAATATTTCATAGAATTTCATGATTTGATACTGTTACAGGTGAACAGGAGGGTTTGATTCAAGGCCCTGTGACTGTAGGCCACTGAAGACAGGCAAAACGAGAAGCTTATGCTGTCAGGAGCTGGGACTATGACTCTGTTTTGCAGTAATTAGCCCTGGAGTAGTGGTTTAATATTAGGTTAGAATTTCTGTCTATTCACAGTGAGATCAATCCAGAAAACAGCTGACAAGAAGGAAAAAAAGGTAAAATGAGGAAACTCTATATGCTGATTTCCGAGTTTATGCACATGGAACCATTAGCATTCCATATTGCAAACTTCATCATGCACAGACATCTTTAATATTACTTACATATGTTATAGATGAAGGAGAGAAAGAAATTAAATTTGACCACAGCAGAAGGAGATTTTAGAAGCATAAATATGTATTTTTATTTAAAATTTTGGTTTAAAATGAAATTAATTATTTATATCTATATATCTATATTACTTCTATGTTTTCTGAATAAATGTTATGCCAAGGAACATATCAATATTGCAAGTCTAGACCAGTCTACCACTACAACTGCTGGCTAATTTTATTTGAATGCTACTCTGTCATCAGAGCATGTTTCAATTACAGTTATATACATAAATAGAGCTGTTGCTTGGCATTTAGAATACTCTCGCTTTACGTTCACCTTTTTTATTTTTCTGTCAAATATTACTCTATGTCCTTTCAGCTCCCCCTGTGTATTATTATAGTCAACACCACCACTGTCTTTTTCTGCTGCTTGTACTTTGAATTTTAACTTCAACTTTAACCTTTTGTTGCTTTCTGCTCATCCGCATAGGCTGAATAGAAGCCATGTGTCTTCTTCCTGCAAAACCCTCTGGAGTTAACCTTTCCATCCTCCTCAGACTACTAACTAACATATCCACCCCTTTTCCTCTCAAACTGGAATCATTGTTATCTCCTTGTCTGTGGTCGTGACATATGAAAGCTCATCCTTCAAAACCTGCTCTAGAGACTATTCTAAAGATCATAATCTTCCTTGCTTATTGGACTAGATAATACAGTTTACAACCCCTTCAATCTGTGTTTTCCACTACAGGAGAAATACGTGTTTCTGGCCCTTGTTACAAGGCCTCTCTAAACTGATCTCCTTGTGGTGTTTCTAGAGCAGCTCTCAATGCAGTGATACTCAAGATGCATGATCTGTGATTTTCTTTTTCTCTGAAAAATATATTCAAAATTCTCCCACACCTAATAGTTTATGGCTTTACAAAAAAGGAGTCTTTATCCACTTTACCTCCTTCATTCTCTCTCACATATTCCATAACACAAACAGGAATCTGACTCACCAGGGAGAGAAGTACAACTGCTGCTGGCTGGCTAAGAACTGAACACATCCAGTTTCCACCACCAATCTGTCTTTCTATACCAGCCATCCTCTTCTCTGTCTCATCACCTTTCATGCCAGCTTTTAGATGCAAATTCATGCAGGGATTGTGACTTATAGTATATTTATACACCTTGTACCACTGCCTGGTATGTGCCCCGGTTGGCATTTATTTGCAGTATAATTATCTGCACTGTTTGCAGGGTTTTGATAAACTTGCATGGCCTGAGCAGATGAGAGCTTTGCATATGAACAAGCATTGTTTACAGTTCAAGAGCACTTTTCCCTATCTTTGAGTTGATGATCAACATGAACAATTCAAAAAAACTTTAATTTTAACCATTTTCTACAGTTCCCTAGATTATTTTTTTTCATCTAAAAAGACACAGATGATCAAGCTCACCTTTAGGTCTGATGATATAAATCCAGGATTGTTGTTTATTTTCATTTTGCTACCCAGTGATGTATCAGCACTGTGCAGAGTTACATTTCAGAGCCCATATCAATAAATGCCAATAGGACAGGGAAAATAAAAGCAGGCAGAAGAGAACAAATACCTACTGAAGATGGAATTAGAGGACAGAATTACCTCTTGATCTGCCATACTGAGAAGCCCCTGATGTAGGGGGAAGGAGATTCTTTCTATAGAATCCTACAGAAAGACAAGTTTATCTACTTGCTAAATACAAAAGGCTAAATATGGAGTTGGGAAGCTAAAAATCCAAGACTAATTTATATTCCCCCAAATAACCATTTGACCTCAGCAGTACCCCCTTTTTTTATATTCGCCTAAATAATAGTTACAATAAAGTTAGCAATCATTTAAAAAACTCTTCTTCTCAGGAGGGCATTTAATGCTTAATCCCAAGGAACAGCACTTGAATGGTGAAGTAAAGGACATCCCTCCCTCCCCCAAATATACAGATGAATTGATAAAAAAAAGCTGAATTAGGAAAACGAAAATGTCTTAAAGATTGAGAGTGTTTTAGAGAGGGAAAACTGGAAACAATTAAAGAAGATTGAAAATTACAGAAAGTAACAGCCTGGAGGAAAACATAACTACTATAAAAGATTGACTAGAAGACATAAAAGAGGAAGAGAGAGGAGAACAGAGAAAAGAAAATACCTTACAGACACAGTAAGCTATTATAGCTCTCTTGTTTTATGGAAGGCTTAGCTTTAGTCCAAATTTTGCCATCTCTCATTTTTATGGTGGATTTAGCCTCTTTCAATAAAACATGAGACTGTTTTGCTGGCCCTTGCCCAGACACAGCTGTGGCATTGGTACTTATGCCCCTGAGAAGAGAAAGTGCTGATGCTGAACTTTGTGAGTATTGCTCCTTTCTCCATAGCAGTGTCTCCCTGCCGTCAGAGGGGACAGCTGGGAGGCTTCGTGTTGACCATCAGCTCTCAGGCAGAAAGAAAGTTGTAGTTGTAGAAATTGCCGTGCTGTCTCTGACTTCAGGAATTTTCTTATTTATTCCTTCTACATTTTCTCCCCACTTATCAGTGAGAGTGAACAGGTGCTGCTGGAGTAACCTCAGCAAAAAGGGAAGGTCCAAACGTACCGATTCTTATCCACACTAAACTTTCTTAGACCTTCCTAGGGGACACGCCAGCAACTGCCAGGACAGTGCCAAGGGAGCTTATACCCATCGACATTTTCCAGGATCTTCTGTCAGTCTCACAAGGTATAATGAGCTTCCCCAGGAAGTGGATATCCTCAGGATTCTTTCCTTCACTTTAGAAGTAGATAGTGATTTCAGAACTCTAAAACATATCCTAATTTTTTGTACTGCCAGCTACATTTCTTTGGAGAAAATAACTTCTGTCAGAATCAAGAGGGTTTAAACTTTAGCTATGAAGGACTTCATACCTGACTTCAGTATTTCTAAATGTATATGCCTCTAGGGTAGAAGACGTAAAATCTTAATATAATTACTAAACCTTGTAGCCAAAGGGGAAAAAAATATTAGAATTGGGCTTCTCACTGGAACTTTAACCTATCAGAATTACATCAGGCTCAGGTTTTCACACTGGCCAGGGATGCGCGATAGCACGCTGAATAGGATTCTTTATCTAACACTGACACCTGAGAGTGTTAAATTACAAAATAATTTTCAAGTCCAACTACTGGAAAAACTGCCTGTACTTGGGTTAGTCACAGTTCACAAGCGGGAGCAATTTTACCATTTTATACTTTCTGTGTCATCTTTTAATAATTTTTTAAAAAACCCTGTCTCCTAGAGTTTTTGTCCTATGCTGCTGCTAGAAGACTTACACTTTAAATGTCAAAGTCTATCAGGAATGAAAATGTTCTTGTGGGAAGGTGAATCAACTCATGTGTTAATCAGTAAAGGAAAGCATGACATGAGGAAAACCTTCATGCTTAGAGAAATCTAAATCTGGGCCTCTTGGTAAAACACATGCTTGGTTTCAATGTTTGACTCTCAGTCATAATCAACATAATGAGACTGATCATACCGGCAAAGGGAAGATCATGAACAAATGCTTTAGAGGGGCTATTGAAAGCAAGCAACAATGTTCATAAAGCAGACTGACTTTAATTAACAATTAACAAACAAATGAAGTATCTTTATATAGGGTGAAATAAGAGGTTCCTTTAAATAAAGGGCATTGTTCTCATCTCTCTTATTGAGGGGGCTTAAAACAATTCAGTATGTGAAAACAGACACTTGGGGTTTCCTAAGGATGGATGAGCCCATGAAGAGATACTCTTAGGGGAAATTATTTAAGCAGTGCAATGTCACTAACTGAATAATTTTTCCAAAATTGATGACAATTTGTTCTCCTATCTTTGTCCAAAAATCTACTGCTCTTCAGTTCTGAAGAAAATGAAGCAGAGACATAACTCTATTCACGCAATTAAGTAATTTCATAACAGCCAGTTTCACTAAAGAACCTGCAGTAAATTCTGGAACATAAATTACCATCAGACTTATTATATAATTACATTATAATGGTCTAGATTGGCTACAGTGTTTGATTTTACCGCTTACTCTACATTTAATAAACATTATTACATTTAATATGTAATAATAACACCAGATATTTCACATCTATTAAAAAGCATTCATTCATGGAAAATAGAAGTCTCTACTACAAAATATAGTGTCATATTTCACGTAACATAATGTAATACAGAGAAATGTTTTAACTGACATTCCTCACTACTGAAGAATTGAGCAAACCCTGAATGCTATCATTAAATCCTAACTGATGCTAGTCAGCAAGATGAATCTCGATATCCAGCAGTATAATATTCCACCACAACTCTTAGTAAGTTCATGCCAGTTTAGTGTGACTGTGCCAAGAGGCAGGGTTAGTAACTTACTAAGAGTTGTGCAAGTTGTATTTGGGTTGTGTGTGCAAAATGTGAAAACCAAACCACCTCCAGACCTCTGATGTCTCTCCCTCCTCTGAGGGCGGAGGCTTTCTGCTTCTTCCCATTCTGCAGTCTCAGGGTTACAACAACCAAATGAGCTGTGTTCTGCTGCTTAGCATGTACAGGTATTATATCTGTCTACTTACAGTACCTCCAGACCCTGAAAAGCAGGATCTGCAAGTACTGTCAACATCATAAACTCAACAATAATAATAAATCTATGATGTTACTTAGATCTCACTGAAAACCTGGAGACGTAGTAAAAGTTACTTCTGTGGGTCTAGCCTTGTGTCTGAACATTTTACTGAGGAGACCATTCCCCAAGTCATGAACCATAATAACACAATTCTGCATCCAGCCAACAATAGTTTCAGCCTGTTTTTCAGTTATATCACTACGTGGAGATATATATATATATAAACTATATATAATGTAGGGGATGCAAGAGGGCAAGGACAGTCTGGTGAGGGCTGTAACTTCTCTGTCTGCCCCAACCAGATCTACTGGAGCCTGCTTTCTAGAGCTCTGAGGCACCTGAGTGATCTTCCCAATCGAAAAGTCATTGTATCCCAGAAATATGGCCCTTCTCCCGTATTATTTCCATTTTACATCCTTTATCTGCACTTCAGATACTTTCTGATACATGGGTAGACCACTTGCCCAAAGCACCTTAGCCTGGCAGCAAAGTTCTCATCGCTCTTATTGAGGGGGTTTAAAACAATTTAGTACGTGAGAACAGCATCCCAGGGTTTCTCAAGGATGGATGAACTGCCCCTTTGCCTGTCATTTCTGTTTGTCCTTGGTGGTTTCTTTTATTTTCAAATTGCTATCTGGAAAGAGGGACAGGAAAATGCTATTTGGGGACCTGGAATATCCTGTATGTCATGATACTTAAGTACTGCAAAGCACTGCAGCTTTTGTAGTCAAAACAACTGCACATTGTAACAGAGAAAAAGGTGGCAGAAAACTCTGCATCCTCCAAAGCCCCCATAGTCCCTTCATGGAAAATTAGCCATGATACACATTGACACACATTAGCTGGGATAAATATTATGTTTTGTGATCATATGGACAACCACAAGAATTTGCAGCCTCCAGATGTGGAATGTAATAGCAGCAGAGAAGTCATTTAGTTATAAAATTTGCAAGTGTGCTATAGGCTATTCATCTTCCTGCTTTCTTCTCTAGCCTTACAGAAGTTTAAAAGGCTGATATACATTTTATATCCTTTCATCATTCATGAGGTAGCAGCATAAAAAACATCAGTATTCTCAGGTCTAGAACTCATACAATATTGCAGACCACAGCAGCATTCATTGGGTTCACAAGTTCAAGCTTTCAACCTTTAAGAGTTTTGGCCCATCATACTGTAGGAGGCTGCTTATTTGACACAGCTTCTACTGAAGTAATAGAAACACACATTTAAGTGTTTGCCTTAAAACAAAGAGACAAAAAGGAATTTTCTGGCTGAATATAAAGTCTAGATGTGACTCTGACCTCAAAAAACCCTTTCCAAGCTGATTAAACATCCATTAATTCAGTGTTTGCCAAAATATTTTACTTATGGTAGGTATGAAAGTACATACCTGGACTATTCCCAAAGTTTATACATTATACAAGCAGCACACAACAGTGATTATAAATCTCCTTTAGATGCCAGAGCTAAAAACCCTACTAGCCCTCTGTTATTTTGAGGAAAGGTGGAAGAAAGGAAATTTTAGTGGAACTCAGCTGTAGCCTGACAAATTACCTCATCCATTGCCACTAATATAGGCTAACCAAGCTGAATTAATTCATTTGCCACCATGATCTTTTTTTCTAGTCTGGAGATCAAGGACATGTTACATCCACAGAACATCAACCAGATGTGTATAACTCTTCATGAGACAGCCTAATTTTTATTCTTGAGGCAGTAGCCACTAGTGGCCTATTAACAATTATATATTACAAGGTCTTTCACACATTTCTGTTATTCCCAGCTCCTACAAAACCGCACAATGTAGCAATACATATGGCTTAGGAAACTGACCTCTAAAGAATATTAAATAGCTGTATGGCAGCTAAAAAGCAATTATCTCAGTTACTATTTAGATATACCTAAGTAATTTTTAGCATTTATAGTGTTGGTAATGATCCCTCTTGGTGCTTTGATGTATCAGATCATGGCTAATCTATGCCCACTGCTTTGTGTTACAAATGCAAATGTGTTTGTGTTGATATAAATACAAGACAAAATGAAATTAATGCCTTATTATTTTCAAGCTTATACATGCAAAGTTACACGGAGCTGTCATTTTCTTTTCTATGATCTAATTACAAAGCCTTGAGGGATACAGAGAGGGAACAAAGTATTTGAGAAAATGGGATACACGCTCTCCAAGGTTAGTCACGAGTCACCAGGCTGTGGGAGCATAACCCACCAAGCCCAAAACACTCAGGTTTACAGGCACCAGGAAGTGTGGAAATGATAATAAATATCTAGCTACAAATGAAAAGAGCCTCCCAGGAGTGGAGAGTATCTGTCATGGAACTGAACCTGTGTAGGAAACAGCTATTTTATGCACCATTAACAGAGTGACAAAGGGAGTGGAGTCTGTGCGCCACCACTGTGCGCTCCCTTCCCTGCTCCCATACCCAGCAGGACCCAGCTTGGCTGCAGCACTGATGGGACTGGGGAAACGAGCCCTACTTCAAAGGAATCCATCTGTCCTTCGTGTTAACCTTTCTGAGAAATTTTACTGGAAGTTAGTGATTCTCCTGTTCTTTACAGATTTTTAAGCATGCCTGTAATAAATCCAAGCAATAATCTCAGGTGTTGGAAGGGGAGCAAGAGGAAAGGAAAAAATGACATTTTATATGATCAGCCAGAACAGCACTTAAAAAAGCAGCAGCATGGAAAGGGATGCCAGTGTCTAGTTTATAAAAGTTTATGCAGGGTAAAAATGGTGAAATTTGGCCATTATTCAGTAAACATGTAGTCTGATTCCTCCAAGTATATTGATGGAGGCCTAAAACCTCCCTAAATTTAGACAAAAAGGAGATTAAATTGTTCAGTGTTCGGCATTCCAGTACATAGCAGAGTCATTTTCACCTAACTTTCCACACAAATATTTAAACTACCTTTACAGTGTATAGAGCTATGCCTGATTTTCATTTCTTCCAAACTTCAGAAATTAGCATTGAAACTTTGCAGCTCCTAAGCAAGTTGCTTCTACAATAATAGAACTTTAAACCCTGTGGAAGGATATGTTCGAAATTGCCTGTTCAAAGAAATTTATGATTTTATTATAGCTGCATATTGACTATTCCTACAATAACCTGAAGGCAGAACCAAACAGTTTATTTATTCAAACTGCAAATGAAATTGGGCAAGAAAAGTAATTAGCAAGCAACAAAAAATAATGGAAAAGCACCATAAAAGCAGTTGTGAATTTATGTGGGTTGTCAGATAGTTAGAAAAATAACAGCTTAAATTCAAAAGGATCAACTTTTTACATAAGGCACACAGTGTATACACGGATTAACCATGAAGCTGGTTTTGAAAAAGCCCAGAAACTATTGTGTACTCTGCATGCTGCCCAGCCTCTTCCCCTGCTTCTGAATAGAAATGTCAACTCAAAAGGCAGAGGTTCTCCTACAGCTCCTACAGGGAATAGGCTCAAACAACATAAGTGTTATTTTTTCTAAAAGAAACTAATTACTTCCAGTAACACAGATTCTGTGGAGGGTCTTTCTCCATTTTTTTCTTCTTTTTTAAAATTTTTTATATTAGTAGGCCACACTCGTCTGTGAAAACGGAGGCTACTTAGAACTATGCAGCTGTCCTACAGGTCTGTTCCATTTTCCCACCCTCCGCACTCTCCTTTTACTTGCACCCCTATCTACACCAATCCTTAGCTGCAACCCTGGGCCAGCTTGGCCATGGCCAAGCTTCACATCCAGGAACATCAGTTTAGTTCCTCTGACTTTATAACATTTGGGTCACATATTATTTGCTAACCTCTCCACTATCCAAAGAAGGACTTCTTTTTCCTGACTAGACAATAGCTCCTCAAGTTTCTAAATCAAGTTTATTTCAAAAGCTGGGTGGTTTTTTTCTGGGAAAAGGTCCACGTGCCATTTCATGTAGCAATCTTGCTTTCCTCCTGCCATGTAATCCATTATCCTTACTGCTACCGTTCCTCTGCCCTAACTGCACAGTCCCTTCCATTCTACCTTTTAAATCTGACCACTGCAGTCTTGATTTTAATTCTCTCAGAGATGGTTAGTGATGCACATGCTGCCCACACTGGACCCTGAGGCTGGCAACCCCTTCTCCACTCTGGCACTCACATTGCTGAAGCTGCAGCTGAGGATACCACAGGCATGAGGCTGCTGGACACAGGAAAACGAGCCACATAAACTCAGGCCAACACAAGCCCTACTCTGCCAGGACAAAAGAAAACACTAGCAACAGTAAAAAAACCTTATTTTTTGAACTATGCTAAGGTGTCCTCAAAAGACACTCTGCTTTATCAGGACTCTCTCATTTTCCCTGGCCTTATGAAGTTACTAATTTATGGTTTTAGTCATGCTTCCCTCTACTCCCAAGATGCAGTCCTATCTATATAAATATTTTCCTACTGCTTAATGTAGCTATGAATTTTTCAATGCTCAAGGTAAAAGCAGCAAGAAACAGCTGGATTATCACTTTGGCAGTTCCTTTTTGCATGGCCACTTTGCTCTCACTGCGGAAGGAGAGTAAATAATGGCTATTACTATTTTAATGAATAAGCTCCCAGTGAGCATTAATCACAATTCCAAAAATAAACGGGTGAATTCTTATGCTTATTTTGGATATCTGTATTCCTTTTAACTGAATGCTGTCTTATATTCTACCATATTTTACTAAGAAGGCATATAATTTGTTTCTTTCTTAAATATGAAGCAGAATGTTCCTGACTAACATAAAAGCCAAGCTCCTACCCCCCACGCATTTATGGATTGTGAAGTCAGACTTGCCAATAAGAGCTAGGGAACAATTGTAGGTCTTCCGGTCTTTGATTTTTATAAAATATACTCTAGCAATCAGATGTGAATCAATGTTCAAAGTAATGAAAAACTGTAACCATGAAAATTTGAAACAAAAGAACTGAAAGAAAGAAGACATCAAAAAATCATAGAATCATAGAATCGTAGGGGTTGGAAGGGACCTCAAGAGATCATCGGGTCCAACCCCCTTGCCAAAGCAGCTCCCTAGGACATATCACTCAGATAGGGGTCCAGATGGGTCTTGAATATCTCCAGAGAAGGAGACTCCACCACCTCCCTGGGCAGCCTGTCCCAGGGCTCCTTCACCCTCACTGTGAAAAAGTTCTTCCCCATGTTGGTGCGGAACTTCCTGTGCTCCAGCTTACAGCCATTGCCCCTTGTCCTGTCCCCACAGACACTGAAAAGGGGCTGGCTGATTCCCCCTGCATCCCATGCTTAAGATAATTATAGACTTTAATTAGGTCCCCCCTTAGTCTTCTCTTCTCAAGGCTGAAGAGTCCCAACTTACTCAGCCTGTCCCCATAGGGGAGATGCTCCAGGCCCCTAATCATCTTCGTAGCCCTTCTTTGGACTCTCTCCAGGAGATCCCTGTCCTTTCTAAACCAAGGAGCCCAGAACTGGACACAATACTCCAAGAGTATTCAGAATGTTTCACTCTGATATTTTGTAGGACATTAGTAGTTGCAGTTCAGATGACTACTCATCTGTCTATACCATCCTACTCATCTGTCTATACCATCCTTTCTCTCATTAAAAAAAGGCAAGGCATTGACCTAAATATTTTACATCTCAAGATCTTTCCAGTAAAACAATTAGAGGAATTGGAAAAAAAACCAACCCACAAACAAATAATACCCCACCAAAAAAATCCCCCCAAAAACAACCACAAAACCCACCAAAAAACCCCAACCCAAAAAACCTCAAAAAAACCCAAACCTAAAAAAAACCCCAACAACAACAAAAAAAAAGCCACAAAAACCCCCCACAAACAACAGAAAACACACTTAAATCTACTGAAAAGAGCAACATTCTTCCTGAAGGGAAAAATATTTGGTACTCTTTTAATCTTTTATGGCCTCACATTTCCACCTCCCTTGAAAAACATTGGAAGGAAGAAGCACCCTAACACTACTGGCAACAGCAATGAGGTGCATAATCCTATAGAGATGGATTCCACTTAACATAGACAAGATTGTATTAGTAGTTTCGTCCAGACCACAACCACGGTTTAGAAAAGGGTAGTTCAGTTATCTTCCCATCATGCAGTTGCTTTCACATCAAAGACTGGTGTTAGAGGAGACAGAAAGGAAATAGATTCTCCTTTCACTTGAAGCTTATTCAGATGTGGTCCAGGGAACAATTAATGCTCTCCAAACACTAACTGGCATTCAGGTTACAGGATGGCACTAGCTGGAGTCTGAAGTAATCTCCCCTGCAACTGGCCACTAGTTTCACTATACAGATACCACTCCACATTTCTTGCAGATATAGATGCAATAAGTAGGATTTTTGCTTCCAACCTGCAAAAACTTGGAATTTCCTTCCTGCACTTAATAAAATGGTTCCATGTATTTTGGGCAGAACGATACAGTTTCTATTTTATATCTCCATAGACAAGGAATCTAGGATTCCCCAAGGAATACATTGACAAATACTGAAATATGGTTAATGCAGTAGATTTATCTAACCAGTTTCCTTAGAAAAAAATATCACTGTCTCACTGACAAATGTCAGCAGAAATATAGTTTGGGACACTGAACTGTCTCAGATTACGGCTCCAGTTCTGACATCGTAATGAGAAACAGAACTGCTGCCCTAGCTGTAGGACACTTAGGGAAAGTTCTTAAAGGACCTGACTTGCAATCTCTTTTTTACAGTTCCCTGAACCTCAGTGGGTTGCAGTATGGTTTATTAGCAAGGTACTGAATTCAGAGCAACAGAAAGCCACTAACAGAAGAACAGTAACTAATATCTGTATGGACTTGTGTGAACATGCAGCAGGATGCAAGAAAAGCACCCTCTTCAAAATGAACACAAGCAAATTATCCACCTTTTCTGCTTAATCCTACTTGAGTTCAATTTGGGATGAATAAATGCAGCAGAACAAAGTAAATGAAGATACCACCATGGGAATTTTACTCCTACATCTTTCTTTTCCAAGCAGGGAAGAAAAACATCAGCAGAGGAATGAGATTTTTGGGCGTTTGTGTAGCAATATTAGTATCTTACATCAACAAAAGTAATTTGTTTTCCAAGATACAGAAATCTGTGTACTTCACAGTTGAAAATAAACACTACTGGCATGCACTTCCACAACTATCCTTTGATGATATAATTTCTCATGGTCTTGCCCAAGGATCAACCCAGAATGCGGATGTGTATTGCACAAACTCAGGAAAAGCAGATAGCCTTTGTCTCAAGTAAGACAGGCTGGCATAACACATGCATGTTATCTAAGGAAAATTGATCCTAGGGAGTAGGTAGCTTTGCTATGGGTTTATTTGCTTTCTCCCCTCATGCACTCATCCCGGATTTTGCTGCTTTTGCAGTGCTCCTCACCACTACTTGCAATGACCAGAGGATGGGTGGCTTTTCCCTCAGGCATCCTAATATGTAAAATGCAGTGGAGTCTAAACAAGGGAAAACCAGAACAGAAATCCCCTTCCTCAGATTTCTAGTAACAGCCCCAGTGTGGGCTGGGGTTTCAGGTTTGTGTACATCTGAGTCATCTTCCCTTTCACCTTCCTCCACTGCCTTCAATACTGGGAACATGCCATTAATCAATAATGGATTCCTGTAATTTTCTGCTAATGCTGACAGGATTAACACTGGGTTCACCAAGATCAACTCATTGTTTAGCTGAAGTCACTCAGTAGGATTTTACAAGTATATAGCTACATCGTTCCTTTTGTCCAAAATAATTCCAGAAAGTTCCAAAACCTTGCAACCACCAGAGAGAAACAACACTGTTGCCTTCATTTCCCAACGAAATCTATAACTGCTTGATAAATGTCATTCCACAGAGTTATACAGTAGTTGGTGTTTGTCAAGGATGTCTCAAAGGGTAAATGATTATTTACTTCAAAGTTCAAAGGGTAAATGGATATTTAGGTAGCAGTGCAGAGATGCTCTGACTGACAGCAAACTTGTCCAGCAGCTTTTCTTAGTCCACAGTAAAGCGTTAATTTTCATTGTCCTTTGTATGGGATCAGGAGGCATTAACTGCTAATTTTCTGTTGCCTACTATAATTTAATTCAACATTCTGCCAGAGAGGTTTTTTAAAGGCCTGAGGAATCATTAACCAGTTCCTGAAGTGGTAAATCGGGAGACAGGTGCTGTCTCAGGGTGTGCACTGTCAATACATAGTCAAACCAACCTACAGTGACTTGAGAATGACAGTATGAAATGAACTAGCTACAGATTAGTATGGCTTACTTTGTGAATAAGTTCAGCCAGTTGTACTGACACCCAGATAACTTCAGAGGGCAACAGGTTTTCAAATCAAGGCTCAAGCCAGGAATGAAGTTCAGAAATGTTTAAAATACAAAATATTAAACTGCAGGCTGATTTAAGAGCAAATTCTAACATCTGCACTCCAATTTAGCATTTTGAATCAGGCTGATAAAAACATTAAGAAGTCTCTAACTGGTGATAATGAATACAATCAAGCCATCTCAGAGAATTATGTAGCTGAATAAATGCCAATTGTATGATTAGAACATCGCAGTGAACTTACTTTTTTAATGTCAATGTCACCACTTTATTGTGAACACAAGAAAGTTTTGTTTTTTTTTTTTTAATGTAACTTCTAGACATATTGTATACACATTATCAAATTAAAAATCACATAATTGCCTCAGGATAAGACATTTAAATTTTAACACCTCATTTTGCTTCAAAAATCTCTAACTATGCAAACAGTAGTTTAAATACATTATAATGTGCAATAAGGAATATGATTGCAGGGTATGTTTTGTTAGAAGATTTGAAACCTTTTTCTAAAGTGCTCCAGCTTATTAGTGACCTTGAGCAGCATCTAAAGGCAAACCAGTGGCATTCCATCCAGTCTATCAACGTATTCCAACAGTGTCCTAACAGTTACTTTTGGTTGGTTGGAAACTAGAGCTCTCCGCTAGAGACCAGTAATAGTCAGTGTGTTTAACTACAGGGAGCTATCATGGATGCAAGTCCAAAAAGCTCCTGGCCACACAGTGTTTTAGAGTTGTTCTGGTCAAGTTTTCTCTTGCTTTACCCTCAAAATGTACTGCAGAAGAGACTGCTCCCCACGGAAACAAAATTGTGCAAGTTTTATTTTATTGATTTGTATTGTATCTTATTCGCATTGGTGACAAATACTGCTCAAGAAAGGTGTCAGGAAACCTCCTCAAGCCCATTTGAATGAAAGACTCATTCAAAAAGAAATGGGATGATTAAGTAGAAACCAGAGGGCAGAGGGGAGAAAACAAAAAAATTCAGTTCCTCCCAAAGAACAACAAAATGAGGCAACTCTTAAAAAGCTCTATAAATTAAATAGCAGCAGCACCCTGAAGCAGTTTAGACAGAAATGACCCACAGGTCAGGAAATTTTAAGTATTTTAAGCAGGGACATTTGTTAAATTCAAAGAATTCGAATTTTATTTCACTTCCAAGTGAAAATGAAATAGAAACATTTCATGTCACATAGCTAGCAAAGATATCTACCCACCTCACTTCTCTTCAAACAGGGGAGTCCTGTCTGAAAAGGTCAGAAGCAGTAAGGCAGATCTAGAGAGACAGAAATGAGGGAAATTTTGGATCCAAGACCAAACAAGACTTTCCATTATTTCACATGTTTGACAAGCTCCTGCAGCAAAACCTACCTGTGCCAAACAGGACAAAATGATTTTGAAGCTGCAGAGAGTCCATACCTATGGGAATCATCGTAGGAAAACACAATTTCAAGCAATGCAATATTGCTCATGCAAGCTGAAACAGAGACAAATATTGAAACTATTTCTCCAAAGAAGATACAGTGGGGATTTCAAGGTTTGTAGGCTTTTTACAGAAAACTTGTGTTATGGTGATTATCTGATTATTATCTCATCCAAGCTGGCAGACTAACAACCACAGAGAATAAAGGAAAAATATTATGCCGTGGGAACAATGGGAATGAATGACAGCATAATATAGCATTTCCTCTTAAAATAGTCCTCTATAGCGAGTTCTCCACTGTACAGACAAAACCAGAACAAAATTAAACACACAAGTAACCCTACCATTTATCATGACTGACAGGAGTTAGAAGATACACATGCTAAAACAAGCCATCACCTGATGTAAACATGGCTATAGTTCAAAGTCCAGGTGTTCTGGAGAAGGTTTAAACAAATGTATATGCTCCATGCATTGTTTGCAGTCACTGAAATAAACTAAGAACACAACCACATTTTGCTACTTAACCCCTTCAAAACCACTGTCTTCATTATGCTTTCGTTTTGTGGCAGCTTTTAGTGGAACACCTGACATCCATTTCTTACAACACACACCCGTGAACACACCGAGATGTTTTGCCTTTGCTGAGATTTTGTCTTGCCAACAGCACTGGCATTCCATATTCCTGCACGTACACGCAGTGGGGCAAATTCCACATTGAATCCCCATTCAATAAGAAGAAATGCACTGAGATATAACGAGATATTTTGTTTTATATCACTGCAACAAACAGAAATATGCAATAACAAACAATGCAATCTTTTCCTCTGAAGAAATAGTGCTAAATTCATATTAACTACACTGAAATTCACACTTTCAAGAAAATGGCAGAGTGAAATATGTAAAGAGGACAAGGGGAAGCCACTACCAATTCATTTGCCTGACAGCAAGAAACGACTTGGCCTAAGAAGTGCAGAGATATCGCACACCACGTGAACTGAATAAGGATGAATTCTATTTCCAAGATGGCTTTGCGTTTATTAAAAATCTTTTTTTTTTTTTTTTAATATAGCCTATTATTAGTTCTTAGTGCACATGATGTGCCACAGAGGGAGAGACATAATCAGGTATAATAATGACTTCATTTTCAGATTCCATAGGAGACCAACTAGCCTGCGCTTCTAATAATTTTCTGGCACACCAGAACATCAGGGAATAGACAGACTCTTGTTTGGCTCTGGTCATTTCACCTGGTCAGGATGATCAAGTTTAACACCCTGTCACATGACAGGGCTGACAATCAGTGCTTACGTAGTCACAACTAAGGCCCCCTTTGCTTAGCAAAAAATTGGAAGTGAGATATAAAATGCAGCGTTCATTATTTGTATTTGAACTCTTGTGGGAGGTATGAAAAAGCCTTTTTACAAAAAATCATTTATGGATGCTCAGATGTTTATACAGCTATGAGATTTTTTTCTCAGCAAACACAGCATACCTGTACTAAAATGTCCCACCTGGAAGCTACAAAACTAGTCAGGTTTAAAGGTATGAAAAAATAGTGACTCCTGAAACAATGAGAAAGTATCCAAAGTTCAATGAATTTTCAAAGAGGAAAAAAAAGAGAGTCATTAAGGTAGAATTAAAATCAGTGGGAAAAGAACAGCCTGAATAAAATAGATTTAGTCATAAGGTTGATTGAGATGTCCGTGAAAGTTGATAATGGGTAGCAATAAGATTTATAAGTAAATTAGGTATAATAAAAAGGTGTTAATTTTTAATGAGATGAGCTCTCATTAGAAACTAAAAAGAAATCCAGACTTTTAAAGTTTCACATCTCATTTATGAAGGTTTCAGAATTTGGTCTGAGCTTGCATCACTTTTACAAGACATTTTTTGTGATTTCAAGGAGCTCTGCTGGCTCTGTAAGTTTGTAGAGCAGTCATAAAAAGTAAGGCATTCCCTGATGGGCTTCTGTTAACGGCCGATAGCTTCACAAATATGATTTTATTTCTTAAAGATCATGTAGCTATTTATTTCCATATACTTGGACAGTAAACATTTTCTTACCTGTACAGCACTGCTGTTCTATTGTTGACCCAGATCCACAAAGGAATTTCAGCATTTTATAAAGAAAAGGCTCCATGCCTGAAAGACACCTATTCTGAGAGCAGATCCAGCGCTGAGAACTGCGAATCCAATGTAGGCACCTTCCTGTTACCTGGAGTCAGGTTATGAGAGGACTGGAAGTTAAAACACCATCTTGATGGCACCATTTCTGTAAAGACAGGGGAGAGTCCTGTCCTGGACGGTGCTTTGCAAGACACTTCAAAAAAGCTGCATGATGTATGGCAGAGCTAGGAGCTGTTTGTTGTTTCCAGCACTGTAACCTGCCATCACAGCCAGTGCTTGTACCTGAGAGTCTCTGAATCCCACTCTACCGCAAACAGGAGTGCAGGCACCATACAATCGCTACAGCTAGAGAAGTTAAGAGCAAGCTGAGCTTCAGCAGTTGACACCCAGCTCTTCCTGTTCCAACCCTGTCTTTTTTTTTTTTTTTAAATTCTTACTTCAGTTCTTAGCAAACCCTCAAACGGATGCTATCAGTACAGATCAGTACTCACGGCGGTGCAGAATCCTTTGTGAGTAGTGATGGCTTTGGAGTCTCTTTGTAGTTCATCTCCTCACTTGGGTCAGAGAAGACCCTGGAAGAGTTTCTTCCCATGTTGCTGTAGCAAAAAAACTGCAGGAGGGGAAGAAAAAAAATTAACAAACAAACAAACAATCAAAACCCATTAACATTCATATGCACACTAATCTGATAGAAAAAGAAGATTTACTAATTACTTTGGACCTATTCCTGCAACATCTGTAGCAGTTATAGGCATGGCTTGGAAGTCACAGTGTATGTAGTAAGAATATCAATAGATCACAGCATATTTCACCAGAGTATATTTATCTACCTTATTCTTCCACAGAAATAAAAGATCTTGTCAAACAGCACTAAAATCCAGAAGAATTTTAAAGAGCTATATCATGAAAACACTTGATTTCTCTTGTCAGAAACAATCTTCACCATTTAAGACTGATTTAAAAACCATTTTTGCCATTCTTTTTTAACCATATTCTGTTCTTGTTGCATTAGCTATTTTCTCACAGTAACATGCTCTGCTGTTTCACTACCTATCTCAGTGCCAATATCAGTGCTGGTATTCTAGTGCCTCACCAAGAAGTTTCCTCAAAAAAATCAATAGCTACAGATATTATTAACAACATGTTAGCCTAAATACTCACACAATTGGTTTACAGGACTAGTCAGTATTAGCAGCCTTAAAGGGATCTTCCATCCAAGCCTACTAAAACTCTATATCAGACCAAATTACATGCCAGCCTGTGTGCAGGTCTGCTTGGCTGAAGACAATGTGTCCGTGTCACACAGAGAGATCTGAGGTCTTCCTGCAAGCACACGCCAGGTGGGTAAATCAGAAGCACTCATCAGAACAGAAATACCAGGATTTAAGTGTGTATATTTAATCTTTGCATCTTTGTAATACACCACAGATGTATCAACTCATCTAGCAGCTTCTTCTTTGGGGAGAAGCTATTGAATCATAATCTCCCATGCACAATGCAGGATGAAGAGCTAATACATGACAAGCTATATTGTTGTCAGATTTATCTGTGTTAAGTCATACATCAATGCCAAATGGGAAAATTACATTCTCAGAATCATCCAAAGTAAAATACAAGAAACACCATTTTAAGGTGAAAAAAGTCAAGTTGGTAAAGAATGCACAGAACAATTTCATTTTATGAACACAATTTATGAAGGTAAATTTGTGATTTTAAAACTGAGCCATCTGCAGGAGGTGCAGATGTGCACTGGGACCATGAAGAGAACAAACACTGAACAGCCTTTATTAGAGCTTTTCAAATTTTCACCTCACAAGAGTAGATCACACAGCAAAATCCAAGTAAAGCAAAGTACAGCTGTTCTATTTTCTCTTGTTCTTTTACAGTAAATACTACTGGCCTCTATATATTCATCTTATTGATTTTTTTAATGATATGCACAGAAAAGTGATTCCCAAATGTTCACTCTGTCACTCTGAGTAATCATTTTCTCCCCCCTCTAAATTTTACACCTTGAGGAAACAGTTGCAATAATACTTTCCATTAAACTGTCCTGCAGATGTCAAGAGATATGCATTTATGGCCAGATAAACCTTATAAATAGGATGACGCTGTTTAAATACTAAATAAACCCAATAATCAATAAAGAAGCTAAAGGTAGAGTATAAATTTGACTATTTTAAATTATTTCCTGCAGCTGTGTAAAATCCAATGCTGACTTAGTAGTCTCATTTTCTTCTAAGTTGTTGAGTGAGAACTTGTTTACGTCTTCCTTCTTACTGACTGGTCATTTTAATGTTCATACAAATGCAGCTGTAAAACTAAATCCACTAAGGAATAACTCAGACTTTTAGAATATGAAAAACTGTGGCTTTTTTGAATGTTAAGTTAGCTTAAAAAGTTAGCTGAAATGAAATCTGAAGTATGGTGTGCATCCTTAAAAGTAAACAGTGTAGGAAGCTGTCTGAAAAGCAGCTTGTTTCCAGATTATTTGAATATGCTCAGTTTTATTCTAGGATAATTTAAGCATTGGCCAAAGCTATTTCAGCACTCTTTAGAGTTATCTCTGAGGACTCACAGTGTTGCCAGAAGATGCAAAGTGGAAGAACAGAGTGCCTGTGTTAAAAAAAAAAAGAGGAAGAAAGAAGGAAAATAAGGGAAAAATTATAGGCCAGAGAGTTAACTTCAGTTCCCCCAAAATTTCTGCATTAAATAATCCACCTACTTGTAACCATCTAGAAGGTAGTACAGAAAGATTGCAGACAGTATAGATACTTGAACACCAGTAAAGTCAAAGCAGTTTAATTTCCCTCTCCAACAGTCCAGTGATTCTTCTGTGTTTAAGAGACAGGAAATTAACTCTTACATCCTGATTTCACAAAAGTTTTGACAGTGTCTTGTTTGACACTGTCAGCAGCACTTGACAAGCACCCAGATAAAACAGCAAAAAGAGGGTACAAAAGCTGTCTGAATGACTGTGGTGGTTTTGGCCCTGGCTAGAGGCCAAATACCCACCAAGCCGCTCGCTCACTCCCCCCTTCAGCTGAAAAGGGGAGAAAATAGATATTGGGAGGCTTAGGACTTGAGATAAGGACAGAGGGATCACTCTCCAATTAGTGCAATGGGCAAAACAGACTCAGCACAGAATAAAGGAAAGTGATTTATTACTACTACAACTAATACACCCAGTGAAGCGGAACGAGATAAGCAGCCAGGTCTTCAAGCACCTTCCCCCCACCCCTCCCTTCTTAGCAAACTTAAAACTCATCCCGATCTTACTCCCTTCTTCCCCCCCCCAACATGGCGCGGGGAGGGGCAGGGAATGGGCAGTGGGGTTCTGGTGATTCCCAACAAGCTGCTTTTCTTCCCCAGATATTATCACTTCTCCTTCCCCCCACCCCTCGCCTCTTCGCACTCTTGACTTTCATCAGAGATTTGCTCCCTTCTTCCCTCCCGTTCCCAGCACAGGGGGGGCAGGGAATGGGGAGTGGGGGGGTTTCAGTCCGTTCCTCCCAAGCTGTCTGCCATCTCAGCTCGGGGGGGATTTCCACACACACACTCCCTTCCCCTGCGGCACCGTGGGGTCCCACCCACGCCAGAGTTGTGTCCATGAACTTCTACAGCATGAGTCCTCTCTACCAGGGAGTCTCTACCTCCTCACCACAGGCCTCTTAGCAGGACTTCCCTCCATAGGGTGCTGACGTCTGGGTCCAGACCCCCCAGCCTGGTCCCCCGCAAAGTCACAAGTCCCCCAGCAAACCTGCTGAGGCGTGGATCAATCTTCACAGGGCAGAGGTGTCTCTGCTCCCCGTCCTCATCCATGGACTTCGGGGGGACACCCGTTTCACCATGGACTCCACCACGAGCTGCAGGGGAAACTCTCTTTTCGCATTCTTCATCCCCCCCCTCCTGCAGGCCTGGCCTTGGAGTCTGTGCAGCTTGTTACATCTTCTCACTCCCGCTCTGGTGGCAAAGTGCCCCTGCCAGCAGTTTTTTTTCTCCTATATGTGATTCCCAGAGGCGCTGTGACCAGCTCTGATAGGCTCACCCTCGAATTTGGCCTTGAATGGACCAATGTTTTCAAAGTATGGGGCTTGCATAAAGCTGTAACTGCGGCTTAGAAAAGCCACGGAAGCAGCACAGCTACACCAAACTGCAACAATGACCATTGCCCAAAATTAGTTTTCCATAGATTGTAACTAAACCCAAACTTTTCAAAGTTTGTTATGTGCCAGAAACCCTCCTGGGTTTGGATTTCTCCAGCATTTTCATGAATAACACTAAAGACTTAGCTAAGCGTGTACTTGCTAGAGCTGGGAATGGCATGAGGGTCAGAAGGACTGCAAGTGTATGCACAGAGTTCTTACACTGTGAAGGAAAAGTGATGGCAATGGTGAGCACTCACTTCTGAAATTCTTGTTCAAGCCATAATAGCTAAGCATATGCTAAAATCCAGTAGATGGTAGAGAGTAGTGTATGGAAAGGGAGAGGAAAAAACTCTTTAATACTTTTGCAAGTGATAATTTGATAGCTTCTGGATTAAATTATTCACAACGCTTTCATAAAAAACTTCTAAAGACATTCTTCTGTTCATTGTCAGTCAGTCATTGCCAAATTAAAAGCTTGTTCATATAGAAATTACTTTGATCTCGGGTGCCACCTAAATATAATGAGCAACATTCCTCAGACTTCAAAGATAAAATTACAAATGGATGTAAAATACAGGAAAAAAAAGCTCTGAACACAGAGATGCATTACTAACTGCCACTTATTGAGGAACACATGTATATTTTCAGAATGCTGACAGCACTCAAAGAACAGCAATCATATTCAGTCCGGAAATAACCACTGAGGAAAAAAGCAAAAGTGCAAAAAAGGCATGAAAAAACTGGAATATTGTATTCACTGGGTAGAATTTCACCAGCCGTGGCAGGAATATTACTACTCTGGCCCTGCTGGGTAAGTGGCACGTTATGCTTTGCATGCACCAATTATGAGAAACAGCTTGATCGGAGACATTTAGAAACTAACTCTTTAATGCAAATGATCACAAGAAAGTAATCAACTTTATTCTCTAAGGTCTTTAATTTTTAGCTTACTTGCAGAGCTGCTGTAAGTATAGCGTGTAATTGGACTGGCCCATGGTGAGTTCCTGAAAGTACCATGACTTACATACTCCTATAGCCCACAGTACTTACTTTTGCAACTCCCATCACTTTATCCTTAGATGCATCAACAGTCTGCCACCACATTTAACTCCTGCACTAGAAGGGGCTGAAATCTGGATCCATGACATGGGGCTCTTGCCAACATTCATAGCATATTTTCTCTAGTATACAAATAGCAAAGTATGTCTGCAGCAGCACAGCAGCTTTTTTCCATCCAACTTTTCAGTAGGTGGATTTTTATTCTTGACCACTACTTAGCATGGTAAGTGTTGACATCCCATGAGTAAAGATTCCACCAACAACTACAAAATAAGCTCCATTTCCTTGCAGAACTGTGCCGTCTCTCAATACCCAAAACAGCTCCTGACACTAACTTTGGAAATTTTAAATATTGTCTCCTGTAAAGACTAACGTAAAGTTACTCTCTTGTCACCAGATAAAGTTTCCCAACTGTACCTTCGAAGACCACAGGATTCTAGATATTTCTGAGTTCATCAGTGAGATCCAGAGCAGTGGTTTTCCTGATTCCTTTTCTTTAGCTTCTAGACTCCAGTGGTGCAGCTACATTGGGAATGTCATTGGGGTCAGGAGCGCATTTTTGAAGTGCATCTCTAAATTGCTCCTACTTGTTATGCAACTTACTTTGCATAGTGAAGAAGGCCTTAAGATCAAACTAAAGTGATAAAGGAGTGTGAAAAGGTACCTGTGAGAAAAGAGAAAGAAAATACAAAATCAGTGTCAATACTGTATATGAAAAAACAACAAACAAATCACAGAAAATTGAAAAATAAATCCAATGAGGGACACACAAGGTAATTAAAAACAAAAAAAAGCTAATTCTCACCTTCATTGAAGTAATTTAGAGTTTTGTCATACACCTTAGGGTTTCTAAGGGAAAGATGTATTATTTGAAAGCCCAGTTAAACACACAAGCTAAATTTCACTCCTCTCTCAATTCAAATCCCTTTCCTGGGGAACTAATGATTGTTAAGAAAGACATGATCCCTAAACATGTTCACATGGACATTTAACTGGCTGTCACTTCTTAACGTTCTCCTCACTGCAAGTATTACTGCTTACTATGAATAATCTAGCACACTTTGAGGAGTCTAAATGGGTCACATATTTATGCTTGTGTCCTCAGGTCTCATTGAGCTACAATAAATAAAAATAATTAATTTATATGATTTTAAGGCTGCTCTGATAATTTAATCCAACTTTGCTGTGCGGAGTTTCTAAACCAGATTGAGTGCAGATGTCTGAAATAATGTATCTCTGGTTTGTTTGTAAAGACAGAAACGTGGTAGCGACTGAAAACACGACTGAAAGGTGTTCTGAGGTTCTGGTTCAAGCGAAACAATCACATATGGGGAAAAAAAAATCCCACATGGATTTGATGGCAGTAGTGTGATATAAAGGTTCTGAAATACCACACTCATTCTTAATCATCAGGGCTCTTAGATTACCCACAGTCCACAAATAACTAATATTTCTCCAAACAATTTTCCCGGGGTTATTACCTTATGAACTACAACATGGTTAGGTTTCTAAAGGAGTATGTGCCACCAGAAATTGGAAAGCTAAGGGAAAAAAGTAATCTTTTGCTAAGCGTGCGTGGGACTGAGCTGTATAAATGCCCTTTTACCCCCACTTAGAAAGCGTAAAGAAACACTTTTCTCAGGTCCTAGAAGATTTTTCCCTTAGCTCCATATAGTTTTTCCTGGGGTTTTAATTGGTTCATTTCCATGTGTACACACCGTTAGGGTTCACTCATTAACTGGTTCGCTAAGGTTAACTAAAGACTAACGTTGCACTTTGAAATATTCTGTCATTACCCTGCACCCACCTACTGCAGCTCAATAGCAGCTGAAGGTGTTTGGCTTCCTGCAATGTCATTTAAAGACTTGTAGAAATAGACAGAACTTCAACCTACATCATTATTCAGTATTTAATGTGGGCTTCCGGCCTTTTTTTCAGAATGTACTAGTAATTAAACAACTTACCCACATTAAATAAAGATTTTACAGGATCTAAGCTTTTCTTGGGTTTAGTTTGACAACTACAACATGAAAAATTTGTAGAAATTTATTGAAAAAAAAATCTACAAATCTTTATTTCTAAGAAGCTTTAAATCACAAGAAAAATCTCACAACTATCTCAGTCAAAAACCCACAATGGAACAGGGTTCCCATTAAGCTTATTTACATAATTTTGTATTTCTAATCTTTTTCACTATTTTCATTTATAATTTTATGCTTTTTTAATTACCATATGCAGTCTAGCATAAGAAAAGATCAGAGAAAAAAATACAATATTTTAAAATGGTCTTTCCCCCTTTAATTTATAGATAATTGTAATTCTAGATTTAGATCTCTGCATGTAATAATTTTTCATTCCCATCTCAATAGAAATGAGCAGGAGATAAGGACTGGATTTTACAGGGTCTTGTAGCTCATGAATCAATTTCCAGATGATAGTTTACTTTGACATAGACAAATCAAACAGCAATATACAATATACACTTAAATCAAAACAATTAAACAATGCTACATTAATAGAAAAAACTATTTTCTACATTAGAAACAATTTATATCAGGGAAAAATCATGCCATATGTATTGGTATGGTGAGTATTCTTACTTAGTTAAGGAATTAAATTACCAGACCAATAAACAAAAAGTTTGCTTATTAGGTCCTTAGCTGAAGAGATGAGCTGGTACAAGTTTTGGCCTTAACTTTATCTTGTCCTTGCATTCTGTTTCCAATTCTACAGCAAATAAAAGGTACTGAAAACTTTCCTGGAACAGCTGGCATCCCATCACAACTTTGTGGCAGATTAGAAACTGCTAGACTTGCTGAAAGTTGTTTGCCTTCCACCCAGAAAAGCCTTTCCTCTCAAGAATAGCAAATGCTTCCACTTGGATTGCAGTAAAAACCCCAAGCCATAAACCTGCAGAGAACAACCTGTGGCAGACGCACCCAAGCAGGCCAGCTAACCATCCGAAAGCATCAGAATGAACACAGACAAAAACATAAGCATATATAGGAAAATCCAGTTCATTCATTCAATTTAAGAACTGCATTTTATGTACATTTCTTTTGAAAGAAAAGCCAACAGCTACACTTCCCACAACTCATGCATAGGTTCCTGTTTCAACAGGATCCGATCTTCAAGGATGAGAATGGCACCTGGTCAGGCTGAGGACCAGTGTGCAGAAAATGCTCAGTGCAGTTCTGTCAGTACCAGGTACAATAGCCTATCTCTAAGACATCACCTCCACACCGTGGCATCAGTCTAAATCCCAGCTGAAAATCATGTGGATCTCTCATTTGCCATCACTTCTAATACAGAATAAAATGCAACAAGACATTTTTTGTGCCCTGAAACTATGTCACACAGAAATACACTGAATAGTTAGTTAGGACACACTGTCTTCTGGGGGGGAGACAGTGTGTCCAGACCATCTTGCACACAGACACCAAATAACTGACATTTATGACCGCAGCATGCAGAGGCATGATGATGCCTGTATATGGAATGCCACTAGGAGTCCTCTACTACTGCCCTTGGCTGAAATGCACCACAGCCTTGGAAGCATCCGACCCATGGAAAGCTATGCAATATACCACCAGTAACACTTGATGCCCAATTTTGATGTGCAGGACATCAGTTAGATCCAAGTTATGAAATGATCAGGCTTCTGAGATCACACAAGGTTGAAGAAAGGTGGTTTGTCACTGGTTTTGTTAACAGTGAAGAATATGTTCCCAAAGCAATAAAAATGTCTATATATAGTTTTCATAATATAGGGGATTTTTTTGTTTGTTGGTTAGTTGGATGGTTGGGTGTTTTTCTGTGGTTTCATGGGTTTGTTTTGTTTTGTTTTAGTTTTTTTAATTGGGTGTTTGTTGGGGTTTTTTTATAATTCCCAATTTCCTGTTAAATTTTCAGTCTGTTGAATAACAGATAAACAACTGAAACTATGAAAGCAGCCTATGTCTTTAACTTCTGCCTGCTGATTCACTAGGTTTAGAAACCACAGGAAATTGTGTTTATTTCTTACTTATGAGCCATTATTCCTGACGTCTAAACTATTTGCTGGCAGTACAAGACTAACACGTGTATCTGTCAACAAAATGGGTCACCTCTATACTCTTCTATATTTTCTTTAGTTGAAATCAATAAAGAAGAAATCAGAAACATCAGACACTGGAGGGCAGGAATGATGAAGTGCTTAACATTGCTCCCTGATGTCTGTATCCCAAGACACAAGGCTGGTTCACAACTATTTTATCAGTTTTCACATTTTACCTGTTTGTGCATCCTCTAGCCCTTCTAACCCTTTTGCATACTAAGACTTCTTTGTCTTTGTCAGAAGGTTATGAACAATAATGCTGAAACAGATTATTAATTTAATTTTTAATGCTTCACATAACATTAATATGCAAACAGCATACCCTCAGATTACATCTCCCTTGACATATCACACATACACAAATCATATTGCAGAAAAAAACCCCACACAAAGTGTGTTAATAGTATTGTAACTAATGTGTATCATTTTCATTGACACATAAATGAAGGATGGGTTATAATTACTTCACTGCAAAAATAATTATTATAAATAATTTACATTTTTCTAATAATTGAAAAGATAATCCTTTATCACCTAGAGTAAAAGCCACGTTGGGTGTTCTAGCATCAGTATCACATCATATGCAGGGGAGTGAAATATAAGTCAATATTAATGCAAAGTAGACAAAGCAGCAGCAAAATCACAAAAACGGTAAAGGAGACAAATTTTTCCCCTGCCAGAACGCATCTCCTGAGTATACCTCGACTGCAAGGTCATCAACACCAGATATATAACCTGAAAGTATTATTCATTGGCAGTGATGTCACTACAGATGATTAACCTGGTAACTGATTATGACAGCTAGTAAGGCACAGTGGTAAATTTCAAATTTACTAGCTGACTAAAACAGAATATTTATTGGAGCTCTTCAAAAATCAAGCAGAAAACTGCACACATCAAGATGCTTCATTAGAGTGAGAACAATGAAATCTGTACAGGCAGCATTTTCTGGCTTCTTATTAAAATTTACCATAGAAGAAAATCCCAAAGAAAGTAACAGGACAGTCCTAGCAGAGAGGCAAGTTCATATTATATCCAATTTTTATGTATTTGGATACATCAGACATATATCAAAATAAAATTTTTTTGGATCAATAAATATTCAGGATCAAAATCTCAATTTCAATCAGGAATTCCAAAATTTGGACCTGTATTTCAATCTAGTCCAAATATCAGAGGGATTTAGATATATGCATTTTGATTTAGAGCCATCTCAATGCATATGAAAAGCATGGGGAACCAAAGCGAGGTGTTTCAAGTGTGCCGCTTGGTGCATGCAGAGCTGTGAGGACAGGCCATGGCTTTGCAGAACACAGCTTACAACATCCGGTCCTATTTTGAAATGGTACTCAGTGGAGACTGCATCCACCTACACACAATCCTACTCAAGGCAGGTTGGGCATCAAAGGAAAAAAACTGCCATCCTGAATACAAACATCTGCATTTTCTTTCAATAGATGCTTAAGATACTGACACATTCTAGGGGTCTGTCTTGGGACTGGTGCTCTTTAACATCTTTATCAGTGATATAGGTGATGGAATTGAGTGCACCCTCAGCAAGTTTGAGGATGACACCAGGCTGAGTGGTGTGGTTGACACAACAGAAGGAAAAGAAGCCATCCAGAGGGATCTTGACAGGCTGGAAAGATGGGCCCGGGGGAACCTAATGAGGTTCAACACTGCCAAGTGTCAGGGGCTGCACTTGGGTCGGAAGAATCCCAGACATAGATACAGACTGGGAGAAGAGCTCCTGGAGAGCAGCCCTGCTAAGAAGGACCTGGGGATTATGGTGGATGAGAAACTTCACATGAGCCAGCAGTGGCTCTTGCAGCTCGCAAGGCCAATGGGATCCTGGGCTCCATCAGCAGAGGGGTGGCAGCAGGGACAGGGAAGGGATTGTCCCTCTCTGCTCTGCCCTGGTGAGGGCCCAGCTGGAGTCCTGTGTCCAGATCTGGGGCCCCAATACAAGAAAGATGTGGAACTGTTGGAGAGGGTTCAGAGGAGCCACAAAGATGCTCAGAGGGCTGGAGCACCTGCCCTACAAAGAGAGGCTGAGGGAGCTGGGCTTGTTCAGCCTGGAGAAGAGAAGGCTGCGGGGGGACCTCATTGCACCCTTCCAGTCCCTGAAGGGAATATACAAACAGGAGGGGAATCAACTTTTTAGAAGGGTAGACAATGGTAGGACAAGGGGGAATGGATTAAAACTAAAGGAGGGAAGGTTTAGATTGGATATTAGGGGGAAGTTTTTTATGGAGAGAGTGGTGAGGGGCTGGAACAGGCAGCCCAGAGAGGTGGTGGATGCCCTGTCCCTGGAGGTGTTCAAGGCCAGGTTGGATAGGGCCCTGGGCAACCTTGTGTAGCTCCAGGCCTGAGGGTGGTGTCCCTGCCTGTGGAAGGGGGGTTGGAGCTCTATGATCCTTGGGATCCCTTCCGACCCATGCCATTCTACGATTCTATGATTTCTGACAAAAAATGCATCTGTATTCTAGCTATTAGAGCAAGGTACATTCAACTCCTCTTTAGTGAATGTGGCAGCAATCATCAAACACAATTAGCATTACCTAAGCATGTGCATAGCAAATAAACCTTTTATAACATGAACAAACAGTTGTTGCAATGCCAACACTGTTTAAAACTGTTTAAAACCCCAGAACATAAGCAGGTGTCCCAGAGCCAAATGAGCACACAGGACTCGAGGTGGCTTTGTGACACAAAACTACCTCCCTGGGACCGAAGCACAGGTTTCTAGGCACGCCTTGCTCAATGACTGAAAGAAATCCAAACTTCACCCAAAACGGGAAAGTCCCAAAATTACACTAAGAATACCTTTTTTCTGTTCTGGTTTTACCCTGAAAGCAAGGTTTTGGCACAACGATAGTGTGATGGTAACTGCCACATTGGGCTTTTTCTCCACCTCTGATCCAAGACTTCTGGTACTTTTTGAAAGGGACAGATTTTAAAATATCCCATGCCATACACATGCAGCTTAGCAAACTCCTCTGGGGAAAGTCAAACATGCACTCTTCCTGAGACAAGGGGATACAGTGGAGGGTCTAAAAAGACACAACTGGCTACCAACAGGTCTCAAATTTTCAGTACACAAACCAGAACTATGAGGACTGTTAAGTCTTTGCTTGCCTTCTGATGGCCCCCACATATTTTGTTGAAGGATCAGTTGCTTCTGTTATTCTCAAACTGGACAATATAACACCATCTAAACAGACTGTACTGTGAAACTTCTTGGTGAGATTTATACCCAAATTCTGTCCTGATTTTAGATATTTTAAAATCTTGGAAAAAGAGCATGACCATCATCTCATGGAGGTCCTGTGTTGTTTATTTCCATAGGAAATATCTAAAATAGAGTGTAAGATTTATCTACTTCTCACAGATATAAAATGAACAGTTGAGTTGTTTCCTTAACTAATTTCCTGTTGTTATTAATAGCTTAGCTGAATGAGGAAGATTTAAATAGTATCAAAGGAAACTTTTCTGGCAACTACTTTGAGGAATGTCTGCTACTTGCTAACAGGCATTGAAATTATGAAATTAGGGGTGGTAAATTAGCTATTCCACGTAGTTTAAGATAAGCCTGAGATACATTTGCTTGAACTGTGAATTTGTAGTTCTACATGGTAGAATCTTAACTTTTCACAGCCTTCAGGTAGTCCTAAAAAGATGATTTAGGAAAAGTAGAGAGCAATTAATACTTTCATGAGGCAGTGGTGTGAGGCGGTTTCTTTAGCGATAGCTACGCCTACACAGCGCAGCAGTTACACACATGCTGTTCCGACTGACACTTCACATTACTGAGTGAAGGTTCGCTCCTGGGCCTGGAAGGAGTCCAGGTACTCAGCAGTCCTTTGAACTGGACCTCTTCAGCCCTGCCTCTCGCCCTTTAGAGAGTATTGCTTGAGAATGTTTGGGTTTTTTTTGAGATGCTTTGAGAAATCTCACAGAATTTCAGAAAATAGTAAAATATTTTAACAACAGAACTACAGAGAAAACATTCCTGATGGATCAGACTGGTGCCGTCATTTTAATTTGTAACTGTTCATAAAATCAATGTAAGCTTTGTAAAAAATTGTTTCTAAGTTTTCAAATACTGGTTCCTAGTATTGCCATATCTGTCAGAAGTAAAGATATCCATGAAAGAAAACTTTGAATTTCTGCAACACTTTTCAATTTCGGTAGCAATTTTCAGACGTAAAGGCAAACATATCCATATTGGTTAGTATTCATCAATAGTTACCAGAGGATCAAAACAGAAACCACAGACAGAACCAAAGGAGAATATTTAATACTTTAAAACTGTGTGTATTCTAGTGGTATTTTTAACACTGAAATATGTAATTCCCTGCTTCCCAGATGCATTTGAAAATCCTTCCAGGGACTCAGAACGAAATACTGACATGACTTCAATAGCTCAGTCTCAATCATAGAATCATAGAATCATAGAATGGTCTGGGTTGGAA
>VZTU01028927.1:61339-124675 GCA_013400835.1 Zapornia atra
TGGCTCATGTTAAGTCTCTCGTCCACCAGAATCCCCAAGTCCTTCTCAACAGGGCTACTCTCAAGAAGTAGGCTACTCCCAGTCTGTATCTATGTCTGGGATTTTTCCGACCCAAGTGCAACAATGCTAGAAACCAATGCTAGAAACCTCTGTCCACAGAAAAAGCCCCCAAAATTACAAAGATATTGCAGGGCACTTTTAATTCGACAAGAAAAGTGGTTAAATTATCTCAAAAAGATGCAGATGTCAAACATTAATCATAACCAACACACACTGCTTTGGTCCAGTAACTGTTGGTACTTAGCTTCACAAAACCACAATCCTCTCAACCTTTTCCAGGGGTCTGTGTAAACATGACTGCAACTTTAAATCTTGTTGACAGTGACTTCCATACGTGTCAGCGGGCAGGCAGCTGCAGTGCTGCACAAAGCCCTTCCGAATTTCAACCCAGAGCTCCAAACTCAGTGACGTGTTTGGGGACACAGTTGAATACGAAGTCAAAACCAGCACTGCTTTTGCAAGCAATTAAACAATTTAAAAAGTATGGCAATGAAGCAGGGAACAAAGGTTAACTAGAAAAGAAAATCAACTGGAATTTGAAGCAGGACAGAATACTTTTCCAGCTACCTTTAGAGATAATTACATCAAACTTGGAAAAACCAAACATTTAAGCAGTGTACCCTGATTATCATATAAATTAGGGATATAATAGGCAGAGAAATACTTCCATGTGTATTACACATACTTTGCCTACATATGTAAAAGCTATTCCTGAAACACCTGTTAGTAAGTCAACTGGAATCCAACCGTGATTTCCACTGCCTTTGCTAGACAAATTGCTAGACAGATTTGAGAGGTCTGGGAAGAGTCAAAGGAGTAAAAATTCACTGCAGTAATTCGCTAGCTGGCCTGTGAAGTCCTGTTGCTTGATTATTTTCTCTAATAATACACATTACATTGTTTTACTGAATACAATCAAAGTTTTATTATTTCTTACATCATGTATTTTTTCTTTAGTAACATTCTGTTGATGTAAATAATTCCAAATAACACCACACACAATAAAGGGTTCAAACTGACTCACCAAAAGAACTTCTAGATTAAAACCATGTAAGTTTGTCTGCAGTTAGAATATGATTATATGATAAAAGATTTCAGAAGAAATGTCAGAGGAAGAGGACATGTCTTTAAGCTAAACAACATGAGTTTTCTGCATATTTTGGGCTTTGGGGTTTTAGTATCTTAACATTTATCCACACGAATAATGTGAAATATCAAGCTGAAGTTGTAGTAGGTCTGTTTGTCTTTTACTATCTCAACTCTGCTGTATTTAATATTCATCCATCCCCACAGAGCAATTTTAGCCACCAAAAGCATCAGTGCCCACAGGTTTCTGTTTCAGAGAATTTCTATTGAAAAAATTTGGCACATTTCTAATTATATTCCAATCCTCTGGAGAGAATCCCTGTATTTAACTGCAGCCTGGCATTACTGTCTGCAGTTTCTTGAACTAAATAAAGAAAGCGTTAGCAATTTGATTAGTAGAACCTGATTGCTTTCCCTGAACATTACAGTATGTTAAATGAGAAGCTGCATAAAACAAATAAATGAAGCAGGTGCATGTCAGATTCTGATTTGGAAGACTGCCAACTGATCAACTCCACCAAGGTTTTATTATCTAACCAGAAACACATTTTGTTGATGCTTAGATTTTTCCCTCCAGAATAACTTCTGCCAACACTGGAAACAGCTCAATGAACAAAATGCTCTAACTATTGAAGACTCAGGTAAAGGCTCTGTACCAAGCATTGTGCCCAACAGGCTCCCAGCCCTTGGTGTGTGTACAGACACACACAGGCTAGTCTGAAAATATATTCCAATCTTGATGCCAACAAAAAAAGCACAAAAATGACAGCAGGACATGAAAAAGAGAGGCCATGTTTTTCCACAGTCTTTGTGATAAACATTAAAACAATGATTGAATAGGAAATCTCATATTTGGTAATTTGGAGGGCATATTTTCCAACTGGATAGCTTCCTTTGGACCCTGTAAACAGCTGGAGGGGATGGATAGAATATTTGGTAATATTGTTTACTTGGCTTTTCTTCTCTTTTCATCAAACTTTTAAATGGCTTGCAGTGGAAAAGCGTGACCGTAACATCCTGTGTTTGTGCCCAGCACATCTCATTTGCAAGAACATCAGACAAAGTGACCTGCCACATACTCCTTCCACGACAAGAATGTCAGCAGTTCTAATTGATGTTTTAATGCTGCCACCAGTTCTTGTAAAGTGTGTACTGCAGCATTGTCTAGGTCTCCACTTGTATGGAATTTCAGCCCCTGGCAATGGTTTCTCCACCCCCCTCNACGTCAGAAGATGTAAATCCTGCTGCTAACACAGATGCTCAAAAATTTGCTGTCTTAATAGTTGCTGTGGATTTATAGAAGCATATTTTAAAGCATCAAAATTGCTTATTTCTTTCACTCTGCATTATAGAACATTTCAACCTTATTGTTCCTCAACTCAAGCACAGCACTTGTGGCACAGTAGCACCTAATAGTACCCTTCCCCTTGGGGAAAGATTCTATGAATACTGATTAAACATATTTACTTTGCACAGTTTTTATGTAGATATCACTATGGGGAAAATTCACAAACACATGTTTATGGCAGAAGCCTAAATTGCATTTGCCTTCAGTAAGGCACACGTACTTTTGCAATCTGTACATCAAATTTGCTGGAGAACCCATGTTTTATCAGAGCCAAAAAGTTTATAAAGAAAAAAATCTTTTCAGAGGTAAAAAGCTCTTATTCCTAAGCAGTTTGTAATTGTATGGGTAATACAGAAAATAATAGAAAAAAGAGTTGGAAGAGACTTCAAGAAGAGACTTCTGACTCTTACCAGAACAAAGGGTTAAAAATACCTAACCCATTTTTGGTAGATGATTGTGTATCTTGTCCATAAAAGCCCTTAGCAATGGAGATTTGATTCAGCAATATGAAACTTCTACAAGAGAGTATCTCTCACTGTCCTTACTTTGGGAAGTTTTTATTAAGGCTTAATATAAATCTCAGTATCTGCAACAGAAGCTCAACTGTCCTTGGCAGGTAGGGGTAGGAAGTTTCTTGCCTTTCTCTTCAGTTCTCTTTAAAGCATTTGAAGACCTACAATGCCTCAAGTCCTCTCTTCTCTATTCTTAACGCCCACAATAACTCTCCATTTCTTTTTCAGAAGTCACATTTTCTGGACTTTGGATCCTTCCTTCTCTGCCTCACTCGATTCTCCCCAGTTGGTCCCTGCATTTCTTGAAGTTTATGTCAAAAAGTGGCAAAAGGACTCCAACAGAGGCTGTATTACACTGAGTGGAGCAGAAGGATTACTTCCTATTTCTGAATACATTCCTGCTTTCACATACCAGAATGAGGACAGAAACCTGATGTGCTTTTTGGATCATGTTCTAGCATTTTAAAACACCTAAATTCAGCAAAATGGTTAGAGCTGGAAACTTGCAAACACCTTCACATCTGAAAATATTGATTAAAAATGCTGTCTGTCCTGAAGGTGCAGAAGGTTTAGCTGATTCAATTAATAACAAGATTATTTGAGGAAAAAAAAACCCCAAACAAAAGAGATAAAATTCTTTTTCTCATTTCTAGTAATCCAATTAAAAAAGAGAGGTTCAGAGGGGAGATCTACTACTTCTGACTAGTTCTGTAGCTCTGATCTGAGTAGCTCAACATTTTAACTTTGCAATATAGCTCCTGCTCAAGAAATGAGTCTTGGCATAAATTTGCTAAATTTCATTAAACTTAATTCTATGAGGACATCTAGAGTTTTGTAACTAATAAAACAAAGAACAAAATAATTCCATAATGCCACCTCAATTTCCATTCAAATTCCAATAAAAGGGTAATTAAAGAAGATTTCCAACCACAACAGGAAATGAAAACATATACGAAGGCCAAATTGCTTAAAAAGATGAAAATCAAAGTAGTGCAGTCTCCTAGAAATAGAAAAAAAGTCTGTTTGGTTTAAATGCAACAATCAACAGAAAATTTATGTATTGGAAGGTTCTAACCAATGAGAACCTAAAACTACTACAGAGAAGAAAAACACCTAAAAAAAAACCCCACAAAAAAACCTCCCACATGCTACAGTTAAAGAAAAAGGTCAAATACACTAGTGAAAATCAAATTCCACATTATTGCTGTAAAACATGACTAGAGCTGATGATTTAAACCAGTCCACCTTAAACATCTTAACATATAAGCCTGGACAACTAGTAGACAAATGAGCACTGGAAGGTTAATAAATGCTTCCTTCTCCAAGGCGAGACAGACATGTGAGTGCTGCAACATCACATTTAAACAGCAACACGATACCAGCATGAAGATTGAATGCATAATCTTGAAAGTACTGATGCACACATGATGAGACTTGTAATGCTCTTGAACTGTATGCAAACATGGATTTCTTCAAACAAGGTTTTCTTTCAAGTGAAAACTCCCACCTCATAAAATGACCTTCAGCTCCATAGATAGCATGATTCCA
This sequence comes from Zapornia atra, assembly GCA_013400835.1. Classification (NCBI taxonomy): domain Eukaryota; kingdom Metazoa; phylum Chordata; class Aves; order Gruiformes; family Rallidae; genus Zapornia; species Zapornia atra. The sequence continues at coordinate 65,894 of VZTU01028927.1, forward strand.
GGTTATGGATAGGCTCAAAATACTAAAGAGTATCTTATTTGTAAGATTACTATAAATAGAATTTTTAAAACTAAACGAAGCCGTGCTCAGTAATGGCTGGATTTCTAACAACACTGAGTACTCAAAGATAGGAAGGTAAAAGAAGCTGGGTGGATCTGCACTGGTCAAACATTGGTATATTGGAATGAATTCATTACAGAGCCCTTGTGCCATCAGAGCTATTGTGATATATATCCATCTGATTCGTGTTAATATGGAATAATGTTGGGGGAATAATGACAGACCCTTGTATGGTCATGGGCCTGGGAGGGACAGCTTGAGATTCTGCATGTACTGAATCAAGTATGTTGAAGCAGCAACAAACTGCATAAAGGCTGTGCAAAGCTTTGCCTAAAGGACCACAATGTAGCACGTTGTGTGCATTGTGATACCTCAGGAGAAACAACTTGTCTCTGAAAATAAGGTGATCAAGAAGAAGAAGGGAAGAAGAAGAGGAAAGCACCGAGTCTGCAGAACCAGCTGCCTGATCGTTAGCAAAACAAAAGCTAAAGCTCACCTACAGGATTTCTTGTGGGGGTCGCCTGGCACTCCAGCCTGTCAGTTTAAGCCGATGGGCTGTGCTGTCCCTGGAAGGTCTATAAGCCAGGGACTGGAACTGTTCGGGGTGCGTCTCGGCGGGGCGGAGACCCCCGGCGCACCCGGTGCTGGCTGTGCCCCCCAGCACCCTGTGCTGCCTTTGATTCCTTTCATAAATTGTTCAATTTGGTTAAAATCCTGTTTGGGACCAAGTCATTTATAACACTATCTACGTGGCTACGGATGTTTGATCATCACCGAAGAGCTAACGAGCTGCTTCGTTCAGTGACACCCTTAATGCATCGCCCGCTTGATCTGGCAGCCGCAGATCAGGGGGATGAGAGCTGGACTGTGCAGCCCCGCGGAGCTGCGCAGCGCCCGCGGCTGCTTGCGGGTGCCGGCAGATGTCACTCGTGCGAAGGGGCTGCGGTGCGGGGTGCGGGGTGCAAGCACGGGGAGACCCTCCCCTGCCCTCCTCAGAGCCTCCAGCTCGGCGAGGATTTCGCCTGGAGTCTCTGCTCCCCTTGCCACTGACTTTACACGCAGTAAGGACCGCAGGATCAGTAAGCGAACAGTGTCACACGCCCTGCCTCTGTCTCCCGACGGTGCCTGGTCCGAGCGTCGTGTGTGGTCAGTGCTTCCTGCAGCACTACGGAGCCTCAGTAATCATTAGACAACTAGCTGCACAAGGAAAATAAAACTTTCTATGCATTTAAACAGTGCTCTGACATTACAGTAATTAGGTTAGCAATTCACATCAGTTCAGTCTCTTAGAAGATTATCATAATGGCAACTGAAGTGATTTTTTTTTTAAAAAATAAATTTAAATGAAATAAAATCCTGGCATTTAAATGTGCTTTCAGTTATCAGATTTGCTGCTGGATGTTATCCATTTTTTATTCAAAGAGTGACAGATGTTTTAAAACCACATGCTTTATACTGTGGAGGACAGAAATTTGACTTTAATTAATAAAATACCATTATGTTAAAGAAATTATTTAATACTGTGCACAGATTGAGTTTCTACTACATAACAGTACAATTAAACAATACCTATTTTTTCTTTGAAACTCTAAGAAGAAAAAAGCACTGCATCAATGGTTTCTGATGATTTTAGCAAGCCAAAATCAGTTTAAGGCTTGGGTACATGGGTGTGTATTGCTGAGCATTTGTAAAATCAGTTACTAACCATGAACACAATGTATTAGTAACCACAAATACTGTTAAAAGATAAGTGTATTTAAATGCCCACTGGACGAGCTATATTTTTCTTGCCATTATTCACTACGACAACTTAAGAGACTTTCCAACTTTGAATATGAAGATAACCCACACTGAAATGTACTGCTCTTTGAATTTTAGCCAAGCCATTGGCTAGGTAAGCCACTTAGCTGACATTTAGACACTGCTCATTTCAGCAAGTGAGACAGAATGAGAAGCCTCAGAAGGCTGCCACACTTCACGCAGCTAGTGAATGTTTCCACTAGAAAAGAAATAATTTTTACTAGAGTTCTAAAAAAACCCCAACCCCAATCGCTATTAAAAGGTTGGGATCATCCACTTTTTCTACAGACTTTCAGAGTACTCGTTCAGAACTGATGTGGCCTAGCTTTGGTATCCCAATGCACAGCATCCACTAGTGAACTCCTGACGTTTCCCCAGGCTCTGCACACAGGCTGGAGAAGGTGCAAAGCAGGAAACCAAGCGGTAAGTGTCTCTGGTGGCGCTTGGGGCTGTGACACAGCCACTGCCTCCAGTCACAGCACAGAGTCTAAACCAAAAGGCATTTTAGAGCCAACCTGCCAGGTCAGGAAGTAAATCTTGCCTTGCAGAAGTAGCAATGGAATCATCTTCCACTTTATTCCAACATTAGTCTGCACCACACTGCAAATCTTTGCGCTGCCCTTCTGTTCCAGCAACAAACGGCCCAGCAGAGTCTGCTCTTTGTCTCCCTTTCTCCTTGTTTCTCTGTGGGAACCATCCTCTGTTGGGGTCCCCACCTCCTTCATCCTGTGCCGAACAACTTCTCTTCAGGCACAGTGCACACACTGACACCTGCCTAACCTCTCTCTGAGTCACGGAGGAGCAGAAACCCACCTGTCAGATTAGTGAACTAGACAGACTCCACAAGAGGTGTGATGTTTGCCAGAAACAATGCAGGTCGCTGTGGCAAGAGGAGGGGATGTGCCCAGAGGCAGCAAATCCTTGCTGGCTGGGCAAACTCTCAACAGGGACTAGTGCTATTTAAAATCCATTGAGGTTATGCTTTAAGCTACAAAGAAGATTTAAATCTAAATGCCACATACACAGCAAGTGCTGTGAATCACATAGTCCTTACAGAGCTAACATCACATGCTTCTGCTTTATTTTTGCATTAATTTTTGCCTAAGGCTGCAGACTGTTGTCTCATTTCACCAAGGCTTTCTCTCCCTTTCTTGGAGCTACCTAGACTAACTCAGAGTTACTTCTGGCCTGCCCCAGCAAAAGCCACAGAAGAGCAGGATGCCCTGTGAACCTCAGGGCGATACGCTTCATAAATAGGCTTATATATATCAATATAAAGATGCGCAGATCCTTACCGAGCTTTTCCTCTTCTCTACAAGGTTTGAACTTTAAAAACATTAACTGAACCAGAAAAATTATATAAGCTTAATATAGCCTCCTTCTCCATGGACTCTAACTTTGCAAAGTAATTTATGTCTGCTCCAAATGGGTTCAGAGTACTACCATCCTCATGGGGTAATGATTTATGAAGTGTTAGCACACAGGTGAGTATGTGTTGTGCAAGAACCTGCAGATTCAAATCCTTTGTTTCCTTTTGTTGCTATTTAATTATGAGTGAAGTGGAGGCGAAGAGTTTAAATAAACCTAGTCAAGTATACATTGCTAAGGAAACACTAGGGAATTCAAGAACTCAGTATAACTTCCTCTATACTTGGGCACAGTTGCTCTTTAAACTTGCAAACAGTCCAAATCACGTAACTTTTTCCACACTTGTTCACTCTGTCAGATTATTTCCTTTCTATTTGTCATTCTGATTTGTTTATTTTGTTTCCGTTTTGTTTTGTTTTTCCCCAGGAATGAACTGCTTCCTAACACACTTCTGCAGCCAGGCTCAGAATCTAGGGTTTTATGGCCTCCCTTAGTAAGTAATGTTTCCTTTCCCTAGCTTTCATCCTTGAATGGAAGCCACGGCTTAGAATAGCATTTAATAAGAAATCAAGAAACAAAAGACAACTTTTGGCTTTGTCTAGTTCCTGTTGGTCTCCAAATTAATGAAGCTGCTGCCTTATCCTGTTGAAGTAATGGGACATGCACCACTGCTCTGCTATGCTAATAAGCAAATTTTACAGTTATTTGTCTTATAACTCACCAGTAATGGATATCTCAAGCTTTCAATAAGATTTTCATATATGTCAAAATAATTCATTGCAAAAGCCTTAGAAGAAGGACAGTTTTTAATAAAAAACCCCAAAATTAAACATGACAAACAAGGCAGTATCATTGCATGCTTTATTCCTGCAAGATAAAAGGTTTGCATTTTAGATGATCTGTCTTTAAAATGTTATGGTGAAAAATAAACCTAAATCACATTTTCTTTAAAAGGAATAAATTAATTGTTACCATCAGTATAAAAAATACCAATCAATCCAAATTCTCTATTCCATGGCATTATCTAGGATATAAAGCTGTTTTCATGTTGGCCTGTGATTTTATATTCCAACAAATGCTATTTAGGAAATAAGATTAAAAGATGAAGCATGGAAGAAAATGACATTTTGTGTACCATCTAATTACCAATTATCTGCCAGTGGAACTAATCAAATTGTATAAATTTAGACTGCAGATTCATCAACCAATTACCTTAGAGAACATGCTATGCCCCTCATCACCGATTCAACCAACAGTCCAAGTATTAAACAACTTACTATGGATATTATAGGGATCTATTTTACTCAGGCAAACACATTCCTGAGCAGAGTAATTAAAAGCTGCTTCAAGTTATAATATTGCTAAGATACTACCATTGATGCAAATGTATTTTAAAAGGCTGTAATATTAAGTTTGTTACTTAAGCTACAAAAAAGTGATTTACAATAACAAAATAAAAAATATTGAAATTGATGTCCTATGTTCTATAAAAACCACACTTTCATAACCTATGCTTATTACACAGTACAATAAAGGGATGAAATGCAGCTTGCAACTGGGTTCTAAATAGCCACTCATGCATTAATTTAGGTCCTCTAGATTTAGAATAAGTTATTTGGAAAGTCAATGTCGGCTCTCGCCTGGGCGTTATTTCTCTTTACATAGGACAACTCTTGATCAAAGGTAATTATATTTTCCTCCCCCAAAAACTTTACTTAATTAACTGTAGGCATTGATTTGGAACAAATCATCTGCTAGTGGATAACTTTCAGGATATCTCTCAGAAGAAGATAAAGGTTAACGTTTTCTTTCTTTTCATCAAACTACTCACAGAAATAGATGCTAGTTAAAAGCACTAAGACACCTACCCGTGATAACACCATCTGAGCTCTCCATTACTCGTCCTGATCATTCTTCAGGAATGAACTTCTGCATATGGTTACAGGACTATGCCCAACTTTGCTGGGAATTACTATTTCCACATTAATTAAAATATTAATGCCTCCTAGGTGCTCAAACGATTGGAGATTTTGCAGAAGAAATAAGCTTTTAAGTCATACAATACTTCATTCTCTGCACAAGCTACTAACTGAATTACATGCAGGTAATTCACAAATTTCTTCTTTGATGGGATATCAAGTATTGTACTAAAGAAAATGTATTGTCTTGTGTTCAGTCATTATTTGATTTATATTTAAAAGAGCTAGCTGTTTCTCAATCGATGCCACGCATCCCCGCAGACTGCTGTGTGCACCATGCTATGAAAGAATGTCCCAGTTGGTCAGGGTGCAGGTCACAGCTTTCCCCTGGCAGGATAATCCTCCCTTGCTCGCGGAACTGCTCTGTGGGCCCAGGACTATAGACAGTGATGGCCGAAAACTACTCAAACCACTACCATAATCCCTCCCTATGCCATAGCCCCACTCAGTCTGCCATTGCCAGGGGCTTTGTGATTTGCTAACAGCAGAGGGAGGCCTCTAGAATCCGCAGGCCTGCCTTGCCTGGCCTCAGCTGGCCGAGAGCTTTGTTTCAGCTTTAGCTGTAACAGCCAGCTTCTAACGAGCAGGTAGCTATTATCTAATGCATTTTAGTTCTACTTAGCTTCGCACGATTACATACTGTAATAGAGATCCTGTTAATATTTTTTTATACAGATAAGAATAATATGGAGTTATCCTTTGTGCAATTAATTATCTCAGACACTAAAATAAGACACCTCAGAGATGCAGCAGCCAAAAGATGAGACCTGCAGCTGCGAACAACTCAGCAGTGGTCAGCTACTGGTAATAATGCATGCTGCGTAGCTGGAAAAGAAACAATTTTAAGGGTAAGAAAAAAGACGTGAACAAGTACTGAGGATATACAAAATGTATCACACATGTAGTAAAAAGAGGTGGAAGGTGGAGTTGCAGCCCAATGAGAGCAAGATATAGTGCATTTCAAACAACGCAGAAATGACCAAACCTTTGGAGAGGTGAGTAAACATCAGCATGACTCTCCCAGCAAAGAGGAAGTAACCTTTGTCAGTAACACGTCATTCCCCACAGGGCCCCGCAGGCTGCTGACAATGCAGTGCGATGCTGAGATGGCTTCTGGACTTGGAAGATCAGCAGCAGGTTGAGCATAACACCAAAAAGCTTTGGTAATTCATGGCTTATTTTCTTTGAACTTTTAAATGTGACTAAATTATCTAATTAGCATAACGCTGTGCATAGTACTACCATCGCAACTGAACTAGTAATCATACTCTTAATTAAACTAACAATAAATTCTTGGCTTCATATACCTGATGCATTCCCCTTTTTGCCCAAAACAAGACTTTGAGCACAGGAATTCATAGATGTGGAGAGGACATTTGTCCTGTCCCATTTTCATGCACTAAATTTCAGTGTGCAGCATACAAATAACTCCATATGTTTCCAGAATCCATTTGGAAATCGCTGCTTCCTCAGGGTGCTCGTTATACCCAGACAAAATGTTTCCTACAAGCATCCTAATCAGGTGGTTGTTATTCAGTTCCCTGATGCCTCTCAAAATACCATTCCTATCTCCAATGCACAAGCAAAACTATAGCAAAGCTAGGTCTAATTTCCCCAAATCTAGGGATACCACTAAGCAATTAAATATCTGAAGTTTTGGTTTGCTTGTTATGGAAAAGCTCTCTACCTTAAATACAGCTTTTGTGTTTTTCATTATGAAAACCATGTATTGTTTGTGGTAACAAGCAGTTAAGAGAAGCGGTGGTATCAGCACATGGTATCAGCCTCCCATGCCCTCAGGTTGCAGATCACCTATATTTTCCATAGACCTGATTTAGAGAAGGTTTGGTGCTGTTAAGAAATCAGACCAAATTAACTCATACTGTCATTCTCTTTACCCAAACAAAGAACTGAGCTATGGGCCCTGCAGTCTGAATGGGAATGGCATACACATTAAAAGTCAGCCTTGGGAATTCCTTTTCTATTATTACCGTGAACATAATATCTCCACATCTCTCTTCTGACAATATTGTCAGTAATAGTTTGTCTAGCTATAATTCCCCCTTTGGGAGACAAGTACACAAAGACGACAGCTTTACAATTTAATTAAAGGAAACAATGGAAAAAATATAATAATAAAATGAGTTTAACATTTTGTGAGAGTCAGATACAAAGGCAGAGATTGTTGAGCATCTCATCGATGAAGCGCTGAAACCATTTTACATTTTGCAAATTACTCTAGAGCAGCGGTCCCAGAGGTTCATGCTGAAGGTCCCAGATTTTAGGGTGTCTTTACAGTTTAATACTGTCTGTACAGAGAGAGGAAAAGGAGACAAATGTAATGCCTCTGTGTCTAAGAAGAGCATGAGATGCATCCTACTGGTAGATAAGCATTAGTGATAGACATCATCTAACTATATGAGAAATCTTTCAATGGCATATATCTGCTGAGAGTTTATGACTTTTGACTGCAATGCAGCCAGCAGACAAGTTTTTTGGAGCTGAGGAAAGGTACTTGGTCTTTAATATACACATTCTTTCTGTTTAAATACAGCTGAGAGCCATGCATACATATATGAGGCTATGTATACTGTTCCTTTAAAGATGACTCTGGAAACCTTTTCTTTGAGAGAAGTCCAGTCTCTAAGTGGAAGGCTTGGGAACGATGCACAAAAGAGAGAAACAAAACGTGCTTAAAGGACCACAGACAATTTAGGCTAGGGCATTTCAGAGGAGAAGGCAGCTTAGTTCTGAACACAGTTATCGAGTGTAATGTGATTTTATATAAAACAAATGAGGACAGGCTACAGGACGAGGCTGTACTTTCTCATAGGTAAGCAGAGGGCGCCCTCACTTCCCACCCAGTTACCTTTCCTGGCTCCTTCTCCATGCAGGCTACAGAGCCTTCAGATATCTCTTTTCAATGGCTTGAGAACTGTAACTCTACAACAATAAATTTATTTATCTTTGAAGGGTTGTCTTATTTTCAGTTATTCCTCTTCTGTGTTGTGATCACTTCTTACTACCCTTGGGCCAAATCCTCATATTGGTCTGTTGGTCCTGGAGACAAAAACAAACCTCAAAACAACCACTTTTTCCTTTCAGAGGGAAGGCACTTAGAGTCTCCTTCCATTCTGGATGATCCCACTAAACATTTTTTTCTAGTTCTTCCTTGCCAGATGAGGAAGGATTCTGAGCAGGTGCCCCCCACCTCCTGTGACTAAGAACCATTTTATTGGCCTAATGGAGACTGGGCCCTGCCCTCCACCTTTAACCAGATGCCTTTGCGAAATGACCCTCTAACACACTGTCACAGCCCAACAGTGTGGTGCCTGCCACCAGACAGGCAGCCAACAGGACAGAGGATTTCACAGTGCTCTTTGGGTGGGTGACACAAAGATTGGCAGAGGAAGGTGCACGACGACAAGCCCGTATGGCATGGCTAGACCTAGCTGTGTGCATTTGGAGAGGCACATGCATGGGAACTGCAGAGCCATGATTTGGAGAGAGGAGATCTGTGTCAAGAATTAGCATTTCTACAAAAGCAAGATTTTACATGGAAAATAGTAAGAAGATAAACAGTGTGTCCGTAATTATTTGCCTTTTATTTACCATTACAGACTGTTACACCCTCCGTGCATAAGACACACTACCGCATCAGAAAGCCCATCAGACATTACTTCCATCACTACTCACTATGCCATCAATCATGGCAATAGCAGCATCAGAGGAAAGCAACTCCAGGATATAAATTATGCCTTATTTTTTGTTTATTTTTAAATCTGTGGAAAATATCTGCCTGAAATTCCAGTAAATATGGTCATTAAAAATTATACAAATATGTATGATTAAAATGAATATTTGACAAAACCAGTATTTGTCACACACCTGTTCTGTCCCAGCTACGAGATGCAGCAGTTGGCAGCAAAAGCAAGTAGAGAGAGGAAAAAAGTCCTCCTCTGTAACAGAGAGGATGTCCATTAACTAAATGGAAAAAAACAAGATGACAAAGGGGAGATAACAGACTAGAAAGTTCAAGAATCCAAATTAGTGTTCAATTTAACTTGCATAATATTACAGTAATTGGATTGTGTCTATCATACTGCTGTTGTGACACACTTGGTTTGCTCTCTTTGTTCCTGACAGGTTCCCACAGGGATCACTGTTAGATGGAGATCACTTTTTTAAACTCCAGCATCTCTGCTCTCCTTGCTACCATAGCTGAAAAGCATGTGGCAAGCTGCACTTCCAACAATGCTCAGAAGCCTTGCCTACCTGTGTGACCTGGACTGTCGCTCTTCACTACAGCAACATTATGTATACAAGATGAAAAAGTTCTCATACATTAATACTTTAAGACTAACTTAATGTGTCTGTTAAGAGTGTCAATGCATATTTCTTTTTGTGGAGGTTTAGTCATCAGCAGTGAAAGGTAAAGGAATAATTTTCATCAGCCACAGAAGACTGAATATAGGTCACAGTGAGTTCAAAGACAAATAATTCAAGAATCAGAGCCTCAGTGGAATGCATCAGACGTAATGCCAAGTAAATCACTGTGTCAGTATGACTGATTAAATATTAGCAAAGAATGTGAATTGATCTTAAAAAAGAAAAAAAATATTCTTTGCATTTTATCATGCTATAAATGTGGGGTTTTTTTCTGCCATGCTACCATTACATTTTCCATTTTATTATACTGGCCTACGATAAAACTATAATGTTTGCCTCAATAAGGTTAAGCAAATTTTAATTTAAAATCCATAAAGCTGAAACTCAAGTAGAAACAATGCACAGCTAGCCAACATTGTATAATACTAATGCAAACCATCGTAGGCTTTTCACATAAGTGTAGCAGAATAAATCCTTCAACTCAGCCTAAATTTCAAAAATAAGCACTGAATTTCCCATGATTAATGATCAAGCAAGATTGTCATACTTGAAGTATAACAAGGAAATCTCCAGTCTCGTTGTCTCAATATTACAGATCAGTTACAAAAGAAAAGAAAAAAACCAAAAAGAAAAAAGTCACCAGGAAATGTTCATATGGAGTAAAAAGAATTACACATAATGCACAAAAAACGCAGTTGATAATTCTCTAGTTTTGTATATTTTTCAAAATTCTAAGACACCTCTTCTAAGCACAAAAGCTTTCAAATACCTTTGAAAGTTGCCAATTTAAATGGTAAACATACTGGGCTTTATTAGAAATGTTGGCTTGTGACAGCGGGGGATAAGGGAAAGCATCCCAGCTGCGATAAGCCAACAGCACCAGTTACTGCAGGAACTGGGTAAAGGGAAAAACGTACTGGTACACAGTGAAAAATTCTGTCAGGATTTGACTCTTTGCAAACAAAGATTCTTCTAAGCACTGCACCTACATAAAAGTCAATGCAGAGAACTTCCACATTTTCAGAGTTTTAAAACTGCCCTGTGGAGGATTAGGGTTGAAAGCCATCGTTAGCAGTTAGTTTGGGGCCCAAATGGGGCCAAAGATGCTCCCCTCTGTGTGAAACTTGGTCTTGGAAAGAGCAGCAGTGTCTTGCTTAAAATTCAGCCTGGGGTGTGAGCTAGGACACTGAGCAAAGCCAGGGCCAGAGCAATGGTGGGTTTCTACAGGGTGTCCCTCTGGAGTGGTGGTCCCACACTGGAGCTGTCTGAAGATCATTTCAGCTCTCATGTGGCATGAGGCACAGCACAGTGATGTGAGGGGAGAGGGGACCACTTGATGGGAAGTCCATGATGAGCATTATGGGCAAATGAGAAAGTGCCTGTGTGCTTCTTCACTCCTTTCTAACTGAGAGCAGATGGAGAGGATGAAGAAAGAGGAAAGGAGGAAAGTGAGGCTTACTTTCCATTTCATACTCCACAGGATGAGGGCTGCTTGCCATGTATGCACAGTACCCACCATGAATTGACCTGTTCAGGGCCAGTGCTAGCTCACAACAAATATTACCTCAAAAGCAGCAGCAGAAATAGGAGGCAACACAGTTGTAAAGTGTCCAGGTCGATGAAGAACACATTTCAGATCTATGGGGAAGGTCAATGCTGAGAGACACTGCAGAAGAGATGGCAAGAATAAGAACAAGAATGTTGGAGGCTGAGACAAAAAAAAATAGTTTGCAAAGATTGGGAAGAATAGATATGTAGGTACAAATAAAAGATGATGCCTGCACCAATAAGGCACAGAGTGCTCTGCACTGTTGTATCAGAGTTGAAGGAGGGGGTGAGAGGAAAAACAGGGAGAGTAGTAGACAAAGATAGAACTGTTATCTCTCAGGTAAGGAGGAAGAGCAATTCCTGGGGAGGTGTAATGAGAAACACTCAGGCAGTTACTACACCAATCTAGAGTAGAATGCTTTTCCTCATTTGCACTACTGATCATAATAAAAATTCATGGTTTCTTCTTGAAAGAAGAAGCAGGTGGGCCATTTTTAAGTGATAATCTCTCCATGTAAACTAATTGTTTTTTTCTTATACTAGTGTTTTCATTACTTAGCTAAGCAAATCAAAGGGCATATTTCAGAAAACATCTGTGAATTCTATGAATTTCTATAGCATAGTAAATAAGATATTGAGACAGACTCCTCCTACAAAAGAGATATTTAGAGATCCAGAAATAGGAATCTCATCAGCTACAGAAAGGGAGCACACTGCTGTCAGAGTAAACGTGGCCTCCTTTTGTTCAGCAGCACTTGAGCTGGTGAAGGCATCAAAATTCCTCTCACTCTTTGGACCCCTCATGAGACTTTTCCAGCCTCAGGGCTGTGGAAATTAACTCTGCTTGAAGGTGGAGGTGCACATTAAAAACATGAGCTGAAGAATGAGAGAACTGGAAAGCTTACCTAAGTTTCTCTTAAAACTATTCTATAGCTCCAGCACCTCTATTACTAGTTTATTTATATGGGCTGACCTGATTGGCTACAGAAAGTCAAATGCCCCCTGGACATTCATCAACATACTCAAGCTGAACTGTTAACCAGAAGTATTTGGTCAATGTCTTGACAAACCAAGCTTCTAAAGTCTAATTCAATATACAAAGTTGTAGTAATAATAGATTCACCGATTTCACTAAAACTTCTCTATCAACCTACATCTACAACCTGCACACTCACAAAAAAGCAGGGTTACTGCAGTGCTAGCTTTGTATGTTCCCATGACTGTGAACGTGTAATTTTCTGTGAGATAGATTTCTGTCATATTTAAAATCAAATAAGAAATAAAATTTGATTTTCATGAAAAATGCCTTCATGTCAGCATGTGGTACTTAAGGGAATGATTTGAATTTGAACTGAGGTACACCTAAAAAAGCATTTTTCACACCTTGCTAACTTAGGTCACATATGAAGACTATGTCGTCCTTGAAATGTTTGTTATACATAAATAAATCACATCAATGTACCTTGCAACGATTTAATATTCTAGTGTAATCTTTTTCAGCATTCAAATAAAAGATACATATAGTTGTAATACTTGAGTAGAGATTATTTCACCTCGGATAACTCCAAATTCTGAGCTCTATATTTAATTGTACATATTAACCTTGTAGATCTCATAAATGGTATGCAGATATCCTTTCTATAATCTAACATTTATTTTTCCCTGTGCTGTGTTTAATGTCTGCTTCATGTTTTTCTTCTCAATTTCCTCTAAAACATAGCAGCACTTGATAGCTTTGTATCCCAGGGGGAAAAAAAAAAAGTATACAAAGGAATATTTTTATCTCACCATAAAATCATGCCAGAAACCCAACAGGGACCAAACACCATGTTGGAACAAAAATAGTCCAGAGATACACTTTCAAAGTTGAGCACCTGCTGTAAAATAACCATCTGTGTTTAACTGTAATTTAATTATAGGTTCATTCCTTTTGTGTACACTGGAAGGATCTCATAGGTCTTCCCCAGTTGGTCTGCAATCAACTTCTGGCATTTTGCAAAAGCAACAGACATGTTCTCTTAATAACACCTGCTAACTCGTTTCATTCCTGTTTCAGTAAAGGTCTTCTGGGATTTTACAACGAAGTTGAGAAGCAAAATAAAAATTATTATTAAATCTGAAATAAAAAACTGCAGTAATTAATCACCTGCTCTAGAAAGCCAATATTATTGGCTATCAGATATACCGTTTCCCTTTCCACAAAAGGAACTCAAGAATTACTGAGCTAAAAGATTTTTTATTATTATTTTTGAGAGGGAAAGAAAATCAGTATTCTCCAAAGATCACCAAGCTACCATGGCAATCTATATTAATTGAAAACTAGTGTTCTGCACAACACCTCAAAGCAAAATAAAGTGCACAGACATTAATACTTACTGAAACTAAGCCTGTCTATTAGAGTTTTATTGGACTTAAAAACAAAAACAAAACAACCAACACAGCAACTTCTCATGGGCAGAAGGATCCAGTCAGAGATCCCAAATTTAATCTTAGCATGGACACTGTTTATTTGTGACCAACTTATTAGGCCAAATTATTAAAATATTATTGCCCAAAGTTAACTACCTAACACAAGCCTGATTTTAGTAAAAAATGTTAAAAGGCTATTTAATTTAGTATTTTAAATAATTAATTACAAGATCAAGGATTGAAATGTCTCACACTTTCAGTATATCTTTATATCTTACTTAAACTTCAAAATAAATTGTTACCTACTGAACATAGGTCCTATGGATGAAACTTAGCAACAAGCAGTGCTGAAGCTCTTTAGTGGTCTTGTGATACAAAGCCTAATAATACAAAGTATTAACTTCAGGAATAAGTGGAATCACACCCAGATTCAGTTTTGGATCATACTCAGCCTAGACCCAATCAGAAAATACATATTTAAACAAGTTTCCCTAGATGTTTGACCACCAGCTGCCCCATTAGCAAGCATTTGCATAGATAGCAAAAACTGCAAAGATACAATTTTTGTGATCAGTGACTGACAGAAATATCAGCACTAGCATGGTTAAAAAAGCTTTATAAAACATTAACTATTGAAAACTATTAAAAAAACCACAGTATTTTTCCCCCCTACTCTGCCAAAGGGAAAGAGGCATTCTACGAACTTAGGTACAACACACAACTGAAAGGCATCAGTGAACACGAATGTCACTCATCACTTTGGGGTTTAGGCATTATGTGTGATGTGTCATTAAGTCTCCCTGTGAACGGTGGTGAGTGATTGCCTTGGGTTGTTTTTCCTTTCTGATTCCCTCTCCCAGCCTGCTGGAGGGGTAAGTGAGCAACTGGTAAGGGTTTTAGCTGCTGGTCAGGGTCAACTCACCACAGAGCTCCTGTGGCTACACCTTGCAGCTGTCGAAGTGTTTGCCACCTCAGTGCAGTGAAACACTTTTCTACACACCTTCTGGAACAGTAACCTAGAAGAGAGAATGAGGTCAAGGCAAAATACACGATGAACAGGCTAGCCATGTGGAGCAGCATCTAAGATGAGCCCAAGGCAAGCACAGGACACTGAACAAAGAGAAAAGGAACAACAGTGCAATCTGCCAAAGTAAAATAAAAAGTTACAGAGCTATAAAAACAGTGGTTCTAAAGCAGATGAAGAACAGTTAGAGGGCCAGCAGCATTCTCATCTGCTTTGTGAGTCTTTTTAAGGATGCCTGTCTAAAGAGAGCAAAGAAAACAAAGTAACTGTGGCCTGGGCACATGCCTTTCAATGAATTTCTCTGAATAAGGGGACTCACTTGCAACTGCATTGCAGTACCAAAGCTTCCAAGCTTCCACCCTGTTCTGTGACTCCCTACACATCTCCACTACAGTTTAGGACAAATTCTTACATCCAGAATATAGAATTTAAAATCAGAAAAAAACCCATATAAATTCAATCATTTCAAATGTGCAAGATGTGGCCTCACCTATAAGAAGGGTGGCTCTGGTCCCTCCTGCAGAGAACCAGTTTTATTGCATTTGAGCTACTCACACTCTGAAAATATTGAGAAAGGGAGAGACCTGCTAGTCAGAGAGAGAGATGGTGAATGACATCCAGATTCAAGGGCTACCCTGTCCCCATGCCAGTTCTAGTGGTTTGTAGGAATGTGAGAACCAAATCACTCAAGTTCTAGAAAGGGTTGCTGTTTGGTGGCCAGGGACAAGGAATAAGGTAAGCTTAGGTGGTGGAAGGAGAAAACACTGGGTAGAGGTAGCTGCAGATGCAGGGTCAGTGACTGGGCTCACAGGAAGCAGCGATGTAGTAGGGAAAGGAAGGATTTGGTGCTTGGCCATATGAAATGCCCAATCCTTGCACAGGCTATAATTTAGCAACTCAGTTGGAGCCACTCTGTACTCTACCTTCTAAAAAGTTGTCAGATCACTATTCAGAATGCACCAAGCTGAAGCCAGAATTCCACCTACTAGGAGGAAAACACTGGATATGAAAAGGATCTGGATCATCAAGTCCATTCCCACGTTATCACAGACAACTGCTTTCATCACTCCAATGAAGAGCCAATTCCATTTCTGTGCGTGTGTTAATACCATGTACTGCAAACCTAGCAAGCAGGCTTACAGGGTATCCACAACTGCCAAGGGATGTGTCAGATTAGACATTTTACAGGTCGGGACATGAGTAAAGTATATCTGACAGACTTGCTGGCTGTTGCTGACACCTCTGGCATTTACTGCTTTCTCTAAGGCTATAAGCTCTCAGGGGACCATTAGAATAAACATAAAATCTTAGTCTGAAAGAACCTTGAAGACACAGGGCAGGAGTCTGAAGTATTTTTTGCATTTAACCACATGTTCACCACCTCCATCCCTGGTTCTGTGACAGCATAACTCAGGAGGGGTATTTATTTCCCCCCTCATTGCCCTCCTAATATGTATGGGCCAAATGTGTGCCACAGGAAAGAATTTGAAATAGAACTGAATTTTCCAGCAATTACAGGAGACTAATATTCATAGTTCCATGTTTCTCTTACTTCTTCCAGCATTAAGTTAATCCTACTCCTTGGTTCTGTGGCAAGGTCTCCCTTTCATATTTACATATTTGGCAAACACAGTTCTATAAACAAACATTTTTTAAAGCAGCCATATCTCTTGTTCTGGTTACAAAGTCTTTAGTATTATATAAAAGGAACTGGCAAGTGAAAAAGAAATTATGTCATTACTCAGAGGATAGTGAGCACACCACCAAAAGGGAATCTGGATTCCCTGCTAGGGAATCTGGACATAGGAAGGAGATGGTACAATGCACACAATCAATACCAAGGAGGCATCTACTAAAGATTGGGAAGTTGTAGACAAGATGAAGAAAATTATGAGGCACATCACTGTCAAATCAAGTGAGCAAGATTCTACCACGGCATGCTCAAAGATTACAAAAACTCTTTTGATTTGGCCAGTTCTTTCTCCATAGACATACACAGACAGATAAAGCAAATTACAGAAAGTTTGTTAGCACTACCTGCATGTGTAAGAGTGTAGCATTAACAATAAGAGAGTGAAGTGAAAATTCAGAGGTGGTCCAAATAAAGACCAGAGAAAAATGTAGAGAAGAAAACCCACAACAACTTCTCTAACAAATGTCCTGTTGTACCAGCTGAAGTGTATGTCCATGGTTTAGAAGTGAGTGTATTACTTTTCCCCTATTTTAGATCACCTTTCTCTATTCAGAAGAAAGGAAATGTCTCATTTAATGCTTCACTAAAGAAAGTAGATGGGTAGCAAGAAACCACACATCCTAGTTCGTGATTTCTCAGTGGAACCAAACCGTTGTCAGTAATAGACCATACTGAAATTTTGGGTTACAATTAAACTCTGATGTATGGCGTTCTATTAATTCTCCCCTCATAAGGGAAACCAGTATGCCACGTGGAGGGTTTTGATTCTGGTCTGCATAAAACAGTCAGCAAAAACTAGTATCCAGACTGAATACTTTCATAAGTCTGTGGGTGTAAGCACATGATGTCATATGCTGTTTGAAAATTAATACCACTCAGATTTTTTTTTTTTATAACATTGATACTTAGAAATACTTCAGGGAGTTCAGTGATTGCCCCAGAAACACTGCTAGGAAATTCATTAAACTCCTTTCTGAAAGGTGTGCAGAGATGTGAAAGAAGAATGTTTTTAAGGAATGGATTTTTCAGATCTATGTGATTAATGGTGACAAAGCAAGCAATACCTTGTCAGAAAAAAGAAAAAAAGTAATGAGCTTGCATGAATATTAAGCTTATCAGCTAAGAAAGGTACTGCAGTGTTAAGATACATTTTATGTGATAAAACTGTAAAATTATAGAATGCATGGTAAAAAGTACACATAAGTTTCTTAAATACTTAGAAGCAGTACAAAAGTTATTGCATATGGATTTGGGATAACCAGGAGGTATGCGTAACGGACTAAAAATTTACTGCTGCTTTGGAAGACATTTAAAATGCCTCAGACAAACATTTTAGTTACTTGGCAGTGGTTTACATATCTTTATTCTAAATTAAAGAAAATACATAACCATCAGACCTTTGGCTTCTGACTTGCTTCACGTTTGACTGGCACATCCAAAATGGCCTTCAATGAAGATCTACACCTCAAATGTAGTAAAAAGCCTGTCAACTTCTGGTTGAAAAATTATACCAAATGCACTGTTTTCTGATAAGATTAATTCCTTTTTCTTTAAACTTCAATTTTCTACATTAATCCACCCATTTGAAATGTTGTGGTTGAACCCAGCCAGCAACTAAGCCCCATGTAGCTGCTCATTCACTCACCCCCACCGGGATGGGGGACAGAATTGGAAGAGTAAAAAGGAAACAACTTAGAGGTTAGACTTAAGGACAGTTTAATAGGCAAAGTAAAAGCCACACACACAAGCAAAGCAGGAGGACGAATTAATTCCCCACTTCCCATGGGCAGGCTGGTGTTCAGTCATCCCCAGGAAAGCAGGGCTCTATCACACATAATGGTTACCAGGGAAGACAAATGCCATCACTCCAAACATTCTCCCCCTTCCCTCCACTTCTAGCTTTATACACTGAGCACAAGGCCATACGATACAGAATATCCTGTGCGTGAGTTTGGGTCAGCTGCCCCAGATGTGTCTCCTGCCAGCTTCCTGGGATGCAACAGAGGAACCACAGCAAAGAAGTCTAAACATAAAGAGGCAAATACAACAGCACACAGAATCACAGAATTGTAGGGGTTGGAAGGGACCTCCAGAGCTCATGGGGTCCAACCCCCCTGCCAGAGCAGCTCCCCAGCTCATATTGCACCGGTCGGCGTCCAGAGGGGTCTTGAATATCTACAGAGAAGGAGACTCCACATCCCCCTGGGCAGCCTGTCCCAGGGCTCCCTCACCTTCATTGTGAAAAAGTTGGTGCAGAACTTCCTATGCTCTAACTTGCAGCCACTGTCCCTTGTCCTGTCTCCACAGAGCACTGAAAAGGGGCTGGCCATTTCCCCTTGTGTCCCACACTTGAGATATTTATAAACATTAATAAGATCCCCTCTTAGCCTTCTTTTCTCCAGGCTGAACAGCCCCAGTTCTTTCAGCCTATCCTTACGGGGGAATACTCCAGTCATTTAATTATCTTCATAGTCCTCCACTGGACTCTGAGCACACAGCTGTAGCTTGGCACTAAAGTGGATATAAAGACCCAACAATTTGCAGTACACTTCTGCACAAAGAACTGAGGAGGAGGATCTCAATACCTTGCACTTTTTTTTAACCTGTTCATACTCCAGAGATGCCACTATTGTGCCATGGCACCTTCTCACTCCCAGGTAAGCACATGGTCAGAGAACAGGTTGGTGGCAGCAACAGCTGAAGTGCATGGCTCAAAACAGCAGAATCCCCCATGTTCCCTACAGGTCTAAGCTACATTTCCAGAGGACCCCGTTTCTAGGCACTGTGTTAACTCTGGGTCTTTTCAGAAGTGCCAATTGAATGCTGAACGTTCATTGTTTATATTATATTAGTATTCATTAGATTGATGTTCTTGCAGTGCTTTACTGCTACAGAGTTTTCCTCAGAATGTCTACTGATGGGCAGAGATTTCTCATCTGCTATTTCCCCTCTAGATACTGTACTCTAAATTAAACTTGCCCGCAGAAAACAAATATTATTTATTGTACCTGAGGAATTTTGAGCTTGTACATAATCATCAGCCATTCAAATTTCACAATGCTCTTCCCTGAAGTACACAATACTAATCCCTGTTTTCATGCTAGTTTATGATTGACTAGGTGTGGATTGAAATGCTTCAGAAACCACTTTTTGTTTGTCAAAACATAGATGCATACTGCTCTGCTCCAAGAAGAACACATGCTTCAGCTTTCAGTACTTACTCATGGTTTGCTTACCCAGCAGACCATGAGTAAGTTAGCATTACTCCATTACTTAGCACGTACTTCAAGACCATTTGCTGCAGAAAGTCACTGAATCAAATTACTGAATGAAACTGCATATAGTTGTTACATGCTCTGTCCTAGAGGTTCCTAATTTGCCTTCATCATGGATCAGAAGGGGTATTGGAGAAGAGGGGGAGAGAGCATATCTAGGTTCTTCACCATCTGAAGAACGACAGTCTTTAAATGCATCACAGCTCAGCTGTTAACGAATGAAAGAATACTCAGAATGCATAGATCTTTTAGAATCATAGAATCATAGAATCATAGAATGGTCTGGGTTGGAAGGGACCCCATGGATCATAGAGCTCCAGCCCCCCTGCCCCAGGCAGGGCCACCAACCTCCAGGCCTGGAGCTACACAAGGTTGCCCAGGGCCCCATCCAACCTGGCCTTGAACACTTCCAGGGATGGGGCATCCACTACTTCTCTGGGCAGCCTGTTCCAGCACCTCACCACTCTTTCTGTAAAAAACTTCCCCCTAATATCTAATGTAAACCTTCCCTCCTTTAGCTTTATTCCATGCCCTCTAGTCCTGCCATTTATTTGATTGTTGTTTATTTTGATTGTTTATTTGATTGTTGTTCACCTTTGTATCATTTTAGTTATAAATCCATTATAACCTTATCTTAAGCTATAGTTTCATTCCAATCATCATTCTACCACCTCTTGCTTCCTCATTACTCTTTGCCACATGGCACTTTTGCTCTTATTGTCTTAGTTGTTGGTACTCACTTTCTGTTATACGAGCCAGGGCAGTAAAGTCAAGACTAAATACTAACTAAAATTTACTCATTTGTAGCTTAGGCAGTGCAGAAACCCCTTTCAACCCAGTATGTACTATCTGACAAATGAATTTACTTTTTACTTACCATGAAAATGCAGCTCTTGGTTATGAGCAAAGGTGCTACCCCTTTCTTTGTGGTACAAATGGCAACCACGCACAGCTAAGAGGCTTCCTGCACTGACTGCCAATGAAGATGTGTTCTCAAGCTTAAATAGAGCAGTAGTCTCCCCAAGACCCTGACTCGTACCTCTCTACTTCTCTACCCTTATTTCTGTGTATTGTAACTTTGCAAATCCCATTATTTTAAGCTCAGACATTCATCAAGCCAACATCTACAAGGGACCATCAGAACAGCACCAACTATCACTCAAAATCAGACCCACAGTCTTTCCTGACAATACTTCAATGCCATCTTATAATCATGAAGTGGATTTTAGGTAGTGGAAAACAGCAGGTAACTGAAATCCCTATCTCAACCTGGATGTCATTGCAGAAATCCTGCACTTGGCTCACTGAGTTGAGGCATATTGCTGAATATTGCTCTTCTGTGTGATGCAAAAATACATTAATCAGGTGCAATTCTCCATTTTGCAGAAATATCTTCCAAACTGTTTTGGGAATGAGACTGGAATTGAAGCATTCCACAGGAACTATTTTGTTCATTCTTTTAGCTAAAATAGTATAGTACAGGACAATTTTTATGGTGCCATTAATTAACAACTTTCCTTAGCTCATCCTGAATTTCTGGCATACACAAGCTATACTAACTTCTTAATGTCACTTGCATGTAATTGGAGCACAAAATACCTCCAACCTCTCTCAGATTTCTCAATTTCTACTTGTACCCCTCGCAGATCCATAGTAATCTCTCAAAAAATTCATTAAGAAATGCCATTCATGTGGCACATGTGCATTCTCACCTACAGGTAGAGGGGATCCTCCTCGAATTATAGCAAGAGCAGGGAACACACTATGCAAGGCAAGTGCAGGTAGGATGCAAATGAAGGCAATGGGCACTTTGACTAAGACTCCTGCATGTCAGGAGAAACAAAGCAGATGGATGCAATTTCACATATGGACAATCCACTTTCTTTCTCTTATTTTTTTCCTTCAACAGCTGTGAACAACCAGCTCTAGACTTGCTTCATAACAAGATTCCATACCCATAAGCAGCTGTATGTATGATAGATATAGTCCAGCTGCTAAACTAAGAAGAAAACAGGTGTTTTATTGTAAGTCTGACTGAATGATCTCATAAAGAAGGTTTGAAGCATAACTGAAGATTTAACGTGCTTTCAACTTAGCATTCTTCTCTGAAAAATACCCATTTCTAAAAAAGGAAAAAATCTGAAAAAAAATAAACCCTGAGAATAATTTATAAAAGGTGGGACTATAGGAACATCTCCTGCAAATGAGGGAAAATTCCCACAGTTTCAGAATATTCTTAGCACCAATCTTTTCCCCAAGCTGAACAATACAGCCCTCGAGCTATGGATCCACAGGGCTGAAACCTGCAGCTGCTCCAAGGTGGCTTTGGTTGAAGGAACCATAAACTTACAAAATTGAGCACACCTACTTTGGGCCCACCACAACAGCAGCGGCTGTCGCCTGCAGCCTCCCCTTGTCTCTGCCTGCACACGCTTTCCAAGACAGTCTCTAAATTATACAATTCCATACCTTATTTTCCACAGACATGGTGTGTATTTCACAGTGACTCAGGTCATATCTTACAGGAGGCTAATTTGGTACAGAAGATATTACAGGCCTCTCTTTATTACAGAATGTGGTGGAAGATCAGTTAAAGGTCTGCTACTACAGGTTTAAGGAAAGAAGCATAAAATCAGAGTCCAAATGACTGCAGGGAGACAATAACATACGTGTGGGGGTGGGAGCAATGCCACAGGAGTAAGGAATCCAGAAGACGGTAAAAGAGGAGCCAGGAGTACACCCACTGCTCTGTGGATGTGCCTAAAAATCTATTTTCATCCATACTCATTAGGGTCCTCCCCCAAGAGAATTGTTTTCTCTGTTGAAGAGAAAAAATCCTGAACAGGGTAAAGATACAGTGCAGGTGAAAATGCATTCACAATTTCAAAAATTACACAGCACCTCACTAATACCCTGGAAAACACAGTTACACAGTTTTACAAAGCAGAGATTATACTTACACCGCTTTTTTCCAACTAATTACTAATTACTGTCTCCTCATTTTCTGCGTGCCCAGCAAGCACTACCTAGGCTACATGTACAGTCAGTCTCCATGGAATGTTTAGCTTCATAATGCAATTTTTAATTTCTCTGGTCAATTGAAGTGCTAGAGGTCTTTTTGGCTGTAATAAAATACTGCTCATAGATAATCACTTCCCCCTCCTTCCCTATCAACCTCTGCAAATGAAAGTTTCTGTAAACCTCTTAAAAGCTCAGTTATTTGTAAGTCTCTCTTTTTGCCTTTAAGAAAGAACTGTGTTTTCTTCTGTTTATACTATTCCCCTAATTTCCTTACAGCTAGGATTGATTAAACACATAATAACTAAACCTTCTATTGAAAGGCAATTTGCAATGGCTATGCTGCCATGCATTCCAGATTGTATTTCTAAAATAACTATTTCCTCAAGGGTATTACCTAACCTCTAATACCACCAAACATTTAAAAGTTTGCATTTAAGAATGCAATTCCATATACAAAAGTAACTCGGTTTATTACAAA
Source organism: Zapornia atra (assembly GCA_013400835.1). Taxonomy (NCBI): domain Eukaryota; kingdom Metazoa; phylum Chordata; class Aves; order Gruiformes; family Rallidae; genus Zapornia; species Zapornia atra. The sequence continues at coordinate 88,938 of VZTU01028927.1, forward strand.
CCCAGACTTCACATTTCAGTCAGAACTATTCAAACTCTGCCTTTTATGTACACTCCTCATCCTCTGAACCTGAAGGTATGTTTTAACATCAGTGGCTCTGATGAAATATCAGATTGAGTAAAGCCTCCCAAAGTCTTCTAACACTTTTCTTAAACTATTTCAACAAAACTTTTCCAGGTTTTTCATTGCTCACAGATGGAATTCTCATTACTGTTGCATCACTTCCATAGATATAATCTGTTATTTACTGCACACTTTACTCTTGCTTTCAATGACACTCTTGGTTAAATCAGTTTTATTTACACTTTACCTGGATGCGCAAATGTATAATTTCTTCATTGGAAAACAAATATAAAAACCTGACAAAATAAAATGAAAATAAATCAATCCCTGTAACCACACAGATTAATAAGCAACTTCATGGAAAATTTTTTAAATGTGTCATTTTTTGCATGCAATATTGCAATACATGCATTAGGAATGTATTATTTGATTGTTTGGCATTTTCACAAGTTTTGGAGAATTTTAATTACTAGAGCAATTAAGGAGAACCTAGAAAATACTGATAATGAGCTGAATTCATATGCTTTAGTGTCACCCTGGAGTTTTAAGGCACCTGCCATATGTTCTCTTTAATAATTGCTACTTTTGCTTTCTCAATACCGTAAGAGAATTTATTAACTTGTAGAAGCTTCTGAGATCTATGTGCTTGTGACTGAAAATGTGGAAGGAATGTCAAAATGTTATTTCAGTCTGAGTTGATATGAGGTTATACCTAAGGACAAGGGCTAAATTGGCACAATCCCATGAAAAAACAGACACCAGATGAAAAATCATCCTTTTAAAAATGTATAGGGAAAATTAGAAAATTCTTCTGAGTTTAGCAATGATGGGGACTGCCACATTCAGTCTGACTGGGTTGAATCTGACCCATAAGACATTTCTGAGTTTCATTTGCTTTATTACTGGTTTATTTCTACCCATTTTCATTATTAACACACTATGCATCAAGCCTCACAGTATTCACTTATTAAACAATAGAGAGATGCTATGCTTGACATTTGCATGGAACAAGAAGCTATATATGAATGCTTGGGATTTGATGCTTCTATTTATGAAACAGAATTTCTACAATTTTATAACTGACGTTTAAAATGTCTCAAGCTCTAATGAGCAAACTGAGAAATTAAGCTACCTTATAAAACAGACCTTTAAAAAAGACCCACACATCTTATAAATCCTAAAATGCTTCAATTAAAAAAAAGAAAAAATAGTCATATAGCAAACAAATAGAAATCCATGATACTTATCAGGAAGTAGCTGATGACTAAAAACTATCCTATACAATTCAAATCCAGAACTTGAGAGAAAATTATTGGTTTATATAACTAAATTTGTAATTTATTGCATGTCCTGCCACTCAAAATTAAAGCCTTAGACTGGTTCTAAATTAATTGTTAATACAGCAATTTCCATTTACTTAATTTGCTCCCCAATAGATGCAGCAAACAAAGTTTTTAATTCATCACATCTTTAGATTTTGCAGTTGAAAATAGCATCAGCTATTCTGAAATATTTCAGCAAAACAATATGCATTTTCTTGTGCTGAAATAGGGCTTATGCTGAAGTAAATGGAGGGTTTGCTATTTACCTCAGTGGGGCTGGAATCTAATGCTAACATTTAAAGAAAGAAAACCATCAGTCATAACATGTTAAAAAACTAGAAGTCCAATTTATGATCATTTTTCTCATCAGAGCCCTCATCCAGAGTCCCTTAAAGAAACTGGCTTTAAATGATTTTAAAGGCTGCTTTTCTTCAGGAGCTTCACTGAGTAAAAAACATTCGGCGTATCTCAGTATTATTGGAAACTCAGCAGGCTCAGTCGCCCTTGTTAAGTATAAAACAGGGGTTAACAACAGATCACCCATGGATCTATATATCTAATCTACATTTTTATGCACACCTATTTATCTTTGCGTCTCTCTATGCATACATATGTGAAGGCAAAAACAGAAGGAAGAGTTTGTGTTTCTTTGTAGAAAGTTTAAAGCTTTCATCAGTGAAAATTGCTAGAGCCCATCCTTTTGAGAAGATATGAATATTAAATTGGACATTTCTTTCAGCAAAGCATAAGTGTCTCTATCCCACCCAAGAAAAAACTTCACAGAAGCAACATTCTAGCATCTTCACACTGTGAGGTGTTTTAAAATATTCCTTTAGCCTGATGTTATAAGAGACAGTCCAATTCCGAAGGCTTTGACACCTGCACTTTTAGCAAACCTTTGCCCAATGTTTTTATTAACTCAATTTAATGGAACCCTTTTTATGGTGACCTTAAGAATTTAATAACTCCTCAATGCAAGGACAATACCACCTGCAGGCTCCTCTGGGATTAAACTGTGGTAGTTCAATATGTCTGCAGGAACACATAAAAGAAAAGCAGAAAAAAAATAATTCAGGAACTACACACAAATCAGTCCCTCATTGCTGAGGGTGGGTGTTATGCCTCGTTATGATGTCTCTCCAAGACACGTGACATAAAACTCTGCATCTGATTTCTGCTGCAGCCTACTTATTGCTGCTTAATAGTATTAATCTAGTTTTGATCGTGTCAGAAATGCTAGCAATTTTCAATTCCAGAGTGTCTTCCTTTCTGACAGACACTCTGCATATCTTACAGATACGATCAATATGTTATTAGTCAACAACCTGACAAGAGGCACATAAATTAATCCTTTTCTGTCAACCCAGCAGTTTGTACTCTAGTGAAGCCTCACCCTTGCAGTATGTGTGAGACTTATCTTAATCCAATTAGGGTAAAATGAACTTTTTTTTCCTATGGCACTCTCCATCTATTTTAATTCAAACCTCTGAAGACAGCTGCTCTGAGGAAATAATTTTATGCTTGACCTTTTATGGGCAAGGTTAAAATCAGTACAGATACATATATTTGCAGGGAAAGTCAATGAGCTTGTATGCTCTCACTTCCTCCTTTAACCTCCACTAGTACCTGCAAAATAATGCCAGAGAGCACTGCTGATTTCAAAGCGACAGGGATGTGTTTATTTTAGTTGCATAAAGGACTCTGTCACTTTAGCTTTACACTTAGTACAGCATGTACCTGTGTTTTGCTATGGGGCAAATTAATAACACAGAGTGACAGCCCTGTCTGCATTATTGCAGAATTTGACAAGCAAACGATGTTAACAGCTTACAATATGCAAACCAAATCATTTCTTCTCTTTGTGATAGTTATCAGATATAATGACAACAGCCGTTAAGGAAACAAGACTTGATTGGTACTATTATTTCTTCAGCGGAATATATAGGAGAGAGAAAAGACTAAAGTGCATTGGAACTCTTTTTGGTGGAAGCAGAAAGGGATGCAGTTCTGTAGAAATGACACAATGCATGCTGAGATGTCTTCTATAAGGCCACACTCAGTGGTTTCTTTCTCTTAGTTGCTCACAAGAATAGGGAATATCACAAATACAGGCCATGACAACTCTTCTTTGACCTGCACTTCTAAATCTCCCCCCCTGCCCATACCTAACTTCCCTGGGCTACTTTTTTCTGTCTCCATCCTACTCACTATGAAGGATGGTACCTAGGAGATGGTTGCAACTACAGTGTTGCATTTGTGATGCAGGGGTCCTATTCTGCTCCTTCAGCCCCAGTTCTTGATTGAAGCCAGGAACCCAAAAAGAGACAGAAAAACGGCTGGTGCAAACCAGCCTACTGGGGATACCCAGCTATGCCCCTTCTCATTCCTGCACCATCCCACAGCTCCATGAAATACAGAGTTTGTTTTGCACAGCTCTGGGCTGCTGCAGGTTGTGGGAAAGCGCTGTTTGTGTACATGCTATGATGAGAAGCAGGCATGTAGCCACACTGCCCTGCATGCTGTGGTCTTATCTAGATTAGGTGGGGCATAACAGCAAATGTTGGCGTATGATACCACTACCCAACAACTAAGGAAATACAAACCAAAACCACTAGTTGAAGTGCAGCGAGCACCGACCTCTTTTCCAGTCTGGACTGTTTACATATAACATTATCCCTCCCACAGATGAAAGGCCCCACAAAATACCTGGTCTCTGAAACCTTCCCAAGGCAAAGAAAATGAAGCAAAGACTGCTATTTCAGTATCTAGCAATAGAATGACTTTTAACGTCACTTGTGGGACACTGCAGTAGAGACTGTAATCATCTTAAAATCAGCCCAACAGGTTTCTGAACTGCAGCTTTTAGCCTGTGCATAGTCATATGTAATTTTATGAATCACACCTTACTTAAATCTTCACCAATTTTATTAAGTGCAAGATGTTAGTCCTAAGGTTTGTTCCACTTTATTTTTTTTTCTATCTGAAACAAGCAGCTGCCTTAAATCAGGAAATCCTTGTTTTCTTGCATAATTAAAAAGGATGAAAGAATTTTCTAAAACTCTGAAAAGTAAAACTCTCAGCTCTGAAAAAGGACTAAGCAAAGAAATCTGTAGGCCAAAAGCTTGAGGAGTTATGGATGTATAACATGTATACTTCCACCCCCTCCCAGTGTCTCAGCACGCAAGTCAAAACATTTAAAACCTTAGGATAACATCAGGCATTCTGGGTCTGAACAAAATATTTCTGCAGCTAATAACTATTTACACTTATTCATTAGAAGTATATCCACATGCATTACTATGTCAAATATCATCTCACAGTACCTTCTCTAAACATAAGCAAGCATCAAAATTCAGTTCTCAAAAAGCATACCTGAAACAGACTGACATCCCCCCGGCACTAAGTGTCACACCATGAAGGACAGGGAAAACACAAAGATGAGATGAAAGGAAGTCTCTTTGAAGAAACATTTCCTAAGGGGAAAACTGCAGTTCGCTCTTTTTCTTCTACTTCCTAATCCCAACGTACATCTTGGCAAGCTGCTCTGCAGACGTTCTCAGACAAGAATAACCAAGTTTACCATTAAAGTGTAATTCCAGTTCTCCTCAGTGCTGAATGGTTTGGCCATATCCAAAACATAGACCTTCAAGCAAGAAATTACGATTGTTTGGGAATGTTCTAGAGCACTTAAAAGGAGATTGGAGCTGCCCAACCAAGGGTTTGCGTTTAACAAACTGACGGATGTACTGCTGAAAGTCTGGTCTAATTAACGGTGGCAGATAGCTGTATCTGACTTGGCTCAATGGGTTTCTCAGTTCCGAACATATTTGCTCATACTCATCTATATGTCCTCTTGCAACCACTGAAGAAAATGAGTTTCCAAGAATCTGTCACAGGAGAAAACATTATCTACATGCAGGTTTTCACATATGGATTGATATTTACGGCGCTAACATTTGCATTTACACAGAAACGCGACTCTGCTGCTTACATTCCACCTAGCTAAACAGCAGTGGGCAACAGCCCACAGCTCAGAAGGAACTGTACATCCAACAGAGACTACTTGCACATAGAGGGAGTTGCTTCTGCATAATGCCTCTTCTTGCTAGTGGGATGCCAATGAAATATACCATAAGGGCAGTGTCAATATTTTAAGATACCACATGAATAAGCACATTAAGGAACAGAAACAAACCTACATGCAATAAAGCCAAATCAAACCATTAGTTCTTTTAACCTGAAAGAAGCTGTGTTCCAGCTTTGATCTTGTTGCTTCTTCCTCAAAAGGGGGAAAGCAGGTAAGGGGAGGTTCTCAAATGCCTAGATTTGTCACTCAGGTGTGAGTGATCCAGGAAAGGCTGCCTCACACCACAGCAGGCACTAGCCTGCACACCTGCTTTACTGATATCTGGCAAGGGAGGCTGTGGCTATTCTGCTTAAACCCAAATAACAAATACCTTATTGCCTGGACATGCGCTTGTGTATGTGGTGAATGATGCAGAAGTATCCAAAATATCCATTTCTTCCTGTCACTCCAAAAGGTACTAGCACCCTTCTCCTTACCATTACATTAACAGACTTACTATTACACTACAAACAGTAGAAACACCACCATTCATTTCAGGTAAAATATGAATTTGCAGCTTATCTCCAAATCCAGGATCTTACCACTTAAGGGTTGAACTGACAGAGGTGATTACAGTCTAGTGATAAATTTGGAAGTGGGGAAAGTCTGCAGTTTCACAGCTTCCCCCATCACACATGTTACATTTTCTAATGCAGACAGACTACACAGCAGCAACCTGAAAGTGTCCAGGTAAAACCGGAACTGGCCTAGGCTGGCCTAGAACCTAAATAATTTCTGGTATAGCTGAGCCTGAATCAGAACTGAACTGAAAAAACAGGTCATTTGACTTCCTGTTAAAAAGCCCAAACAAACATTTTTCACAAGTACTTTCCCTATAAATACACTAGAATCAGTGTGGGTTTGTTTCATTTTACAAATTCACTGTATTCTAATACAAAGTTTATTTATAGTTTATCCTCCTCAAAACAGGATGCAGAGTTTCCTGCTTGAATGCACAGCATTTATGTTGTTTCATACCTATGCAAGACCACTTGAAATACCCCTACAAATAACCCTTCTGACCTCTGTCTCATGGCTGAGATTCAATTCTTTCCCCAAAAGACAATTTTCTTCAATTGTAACACTCACATTTTGAGAGTGGATGGGATGCTTGAATCAATCTGTTCAGTGACAAATTCGGGGGGGGAGGGGGGAAGAAAAAATTGTAATTATTCATATTGGATTCATATCATGATATTCATATCACCTTCATTACCTTATTACTTCTACTCTGACACACAGCAAAGGGGGTAACACTTACTGAGAACGGGGCATACAATGCAGTTGGTCCCTCTGGTAAGAGGGGAACTGGCACGTGTCTTCAGGCTACTGTGGCTCCTGAGGTCCAGAAGGAGTTGAAGCTCAACTGAACAGCTTTTAGAGGCTGGATATTAACAGGATATTATGCATCCTTATTAGTATGAACTATTTTATTATCCAAAGCATGTAAAAATATCAGCACAAGACGAGTGGAGCAATTTCATGCTCCTCAGGCTGCAGCTAGTGAGAGAAGAGATTAAGTATTGGATCTTTACAGCTTTTCAGTAGGTACTGTGGTGTGAACCCTGAAAGTAGCAGAAGCAAGCAGACAACGTGGGGAAAAGCAGACAACGTGGGGAATTTTGGCACAGGATTTTTTTTTTTCAATAAAGTTTCCTGTTTATTGTTTGAAGAAAGAATTTGGTTACAATCCTTTTGTATTTTCATACCACAGAGGTACTCAGCCTTCCAGCATCAGAACCCTGTACTGCTGTGTCACAGCAGAAAACTCGCTGAAATATTTGTTCCAGTTTCAAAAAGTGGGGTTTTTTTCTACAGAAGATGCTTTCCTGTCTTTGTCATTTAGTGATCCTCTGGCCTAGAATTGAGAGTGTTTTTCTAATTCGAATAGAGACTCTGAAAAATATTATCATGCACTGAACAGAATTGAGAATCTCAAGTAGTTTAATGTCAAGAGCAAGTTTCAATAACGTATAAATTAAAATACCTTACAAACCAATTGTGGCAATCTTAGGGAATTAAATACATTGGTGGCAAATAGGAGTCATGAAATTAATTTCAGATACTGGTTATTTCTGAAGTAATAAATGGAATTACAAGGGAAGCCTCTCAGTAATACAACATGAAATGTATTGTAGCAAATAATTTCATAGTTGTATTTTTAAAAAGCATTATTCACAATGGTAGAATTGTTGTATTTCTTAAAAGATTTCAGAAATCTTTGGTGTCTTACTAGACACTTTTTCTGTCTTGTATTTGAAAAAGTTAAGCATTCCAAATCTTAGAAACGAACAGACCATTATCACTCATTTACACTTGAGAGCTATTAAATACATCACTTTACAGAGGAGAAAGAAGAAACACAGAACTATGTCTACATCTCCTTGGAGATAGCCAAGGCACAATAGACCAGGTTTCAGAAAGGGCAACAAACACATTACTGCAGGCTTCAAAACTCCACAATGACTTTTTTTTTAATCATTTCAAACCTTGTCTTAGGTTTTTCATCAACAATAAAAACAATTAAAGTCTTACCATCTTTTCCCTGATGTCATATTGAACTTTTACTGGAAATTTCTGATTTTGCTATGTGCCCCGTTAAAAAAAAAGGAAACAAACCACAAAGAAATATGCTTAACCTTTTCTTTGATTTCAGTTCACAGCTTCTGTAACAAGGTTACTGGAAGAAGCATTCTAATATCTGAGCCTATACTTCTCACATACAATAATGAAGTATTTTGTTTGTATGCTACTTGAACAAAAGTAGCTGCATAGAAGAAATCACAGTTCAGCCAGCTCATTCTCTTCTCTTATTTTTAGCTTAGTTCCATTAAATGCTCATGAAATTTCTGACTCCTCCAATGGGGCAGCCTTAGCTAGATGTCAAGATTAGAGACTTCTCAAAGATCAACATGATGATTTTTACAGGGATTGATAAACACAGTTGAGAGAGATGACTTAGTTTTAATTCTTCCTTTAACTGCACTGCAAAGAAACACTGGTTGAGCTGCCCTGTTTCCCCTTTTTCTTCTTTTATCCCTTTTGTTAAAAATAGATTTAAAGAAGATGTAATGTAATACTGAAAAAGAAAGTAAACTAAAAAAAGTGGGGAGAGTGGGGAGAAAAAAGGAAAACACACTGGATCCAAGAAAAGCAAGTCATTTAACATGGGAAAGCTCATTTACTTGTCATTTTACCTTTAAAAACCTGATATTCCCCAATCTGAGTCTTTCAATCTAATTCCAAAAGGCTGATTGTTGTGATTAAAATATTCCAAACTAATTTCACCGCCAAGTGACTATATTGGTACTGAACAAAATTCTTACATCAGTGAACCAATAGCTTTGGAGCCTGCATGGTGAAAAGTACAAGTTATTGGCTAATAATAAATACAGTTTGGCACGCCAACATATTTAAACACTTCCCCAGCATAGAAACAAGAACATGCTTGCTGAAAAGCCACCCAGAGCCCACTGGTTGCACTGAAAGCAAAGCACAGGTGCCATCAGATTTAATGTGCTCCTTCACATGGTACAAAGGAAGAAAGAAAAAGCCCCAAACATGGATACTGACGAGTCTTTTATTCCCAGTCAGTCCCAATTAAATATAACCTTAATATGGACTATTTTAAATCACTGAATAGGTAATTTAAAAAAAGAAAAAAAGTATTGTTTGTTTTAAAACACAGTGACACTTCCTCAAACAGAAGTAAATCTACTTCCAACCACAAGCTTAAAGGAAAAAATATTACTCATTAAGGATTTTCTTCTCAATAGCAGCATTCTAAGGAGTTTAAACTATATGCTAACGAATAATGAAGTGGTGCATGGTGTCTGCCCTTCCTCATGAGTTGTGCTAACTACATTAAAAAGGAATAAACAAACTCTAGAAACTGCAGAAAAAAATTCCACAATGTCAAGTAATTTAGTAACTAGTAATTAAATCAGTTTTCAGTCTTGTTAGAAACCTTAACGCTTTTCCATAGTGTACTCTGAAATGGTATTACTCTAGTGTTGGTAATAAAAATATCTTTAAAAAAATGAAGTAATAAAGCAACCACAAGCTTTTCCACATAGGACTTGCAACTGAGAGTATATTCTGTGCATTTCACAATGGGTCTGGCCAGGTGTCAGAGCACTGCAGAGGTGATGAGGTCTTGCCCTTCTCAACTTTCAAGTCTTTCTCTAGCAAGTCTCAACAAAGGCTCTGGATGCAGCCATGTCAATGAAAGAGAGCTCTCCATCTTTCATTCTGCTTTCAAAAGTTATTTTCCCTTTACAAAGACAAACTGAAATGTGATCAGTACTTTAGAAATTGTTTGACTTAACACTAGAGTATTCTGTAATGAAAAAAAAGTTTGGTGGGTACAAGACTGAGGCAGAGCTTGTATCACAGGACTATGGGAACAAGGAGGACAGAAACTGAGCCCTACAAGAGCTGAGGGCTCTCATAAATGAGTCTGAACCTGTGAACCATTTTGCTGTTTCATGGGATCCATTTCTGTCCCTGAGCCAACACAGAAAACCTTAACTCAGACTTGATTTTGTTCTTATTCTAATGAGTTCTTCACATAAATATTACCTTAGTTCTGTGCTGAGCATTCCCTAATAGTTAAGGGAAAAGAAACTATCCAGTTGACCTGTGTTAGACCTCTACCTTTGGATTAAATGAATAAACTTGGTGATGTACAGATGTCTTTGCTTAGACTGATAAAGCCTATCTTGCTCACCTAAATACACCTGAGATACAGCACTAAGGTAAAGAAGGAGAGCTAAGGTACAGTTTGAATAAAGAAGGGTTTTTCCTGTAGAACTCTGTAGGTCTCCTTGTAATTGTTGGGATTATTAAAATTAAAAATCAAGTAACAAACTAACAACAAATACTGGAAAGTATTAAACCCGTAATAAAACACTTGGCAGAAACTGAAATGAATGAAGATTAGGTTTTCCTCCCAAAATAGGCAAAGGAAAGGAAGGGAAAGAAACTCACTGGTCTTCTCTATCTGTACTGACAGTGGAAAGCCAAGAAGGGCAGAAGATAGGCAAGAACAAATAATTTCTCTCTTTTCCTTCCACTCATCTCTTTCCTCTCTAGTAAAGAGGTTCATACTTCATCTTCTTCTGAGGCTAACAAAATTTCAATTTCTTGGTACTTCTAATGAATTTAACATGACAACATCACACCAGAACTCCAGCATTTTCTGCTGTGGTATGCGCTTTTCCTAGGACTGATTCTCAAGGATAGGTCAAAACCACAAGATTTCATCAAGTTCTCTCAGCAGAAATGTCAGCATATTATTACTGACTAAGAAAATTTATAGCAAAATAAATATCTCAAGGGTAATTTCTTGTTCTATTAACCAAGAGAATATTATTTCCAACAAGACAGCTGATGTGACAGAATACAGTTATGGAACTACAAAATGAATGATATGAAGTCTCCAGAAAGATGTTTAAACAAGTGACCCAACTTTCTTGACGTGCCAGAGAAAACTCCAGAGCTAACATCTAATATGCCAACAGTTTAAAAATAGTTTTTGGTATGGTTTATATTATATTTTACGATTGGAAGCCTATTAGTATTGAATAAAATGAGGAACATTTTTCCATCTTCCTGGCAAAACCAAATCTATTACTTGTCTATATTACGTTCTAGGAAGGGTACTGCTTTTTTAATTAAAAAAGAAAAGAACCTACCCTCACTGTTTAAAGCATTCTGCAACAAACTGTGAATAGCAAAATGTCTCTTGGAAAGAAAATTAAGAACTATTTTATAATAAAAATTAAGTAATATATTGGTTAATATTGCACCTTTATACATTAGATCACGCTGATAGATGATTTGCAGAAAAAAATGTTAGCATTGTTATATGTATATTACAGGCTTATAATAAAGCTTTTCCACCCTATTTTATAGACACCATTAATATACACAAAAAACAAGTGTTCCTTTGATCATATTACTCGTCATCCATCTGTTTAACCCAGATCTGTGCAATGACAAGACAAACCCATTTCTCAGATGCTTCAACAAAGACTTTAGCAAATAAGCAACACAGAAAAGTATTTTGAAGCCAGATTTTATGCAAATGGGTGGAAAAGTTTAATTTGGAAGGGCTTCTCAAATGAGCTTCAAAGGGCAATTGGGTTGCTCAAGGCCTTGCTCAGGCATGTTTGTTAAATCTACAAGGATGGGGATTCCATGCTCTCGCTGGGTAACTTGCTCCAGTGCTTGAGCTAATTGGTATCTTACCTCATATTTTAAGAATTCTAATTTCCAATTATTTTCCTTTATTTATAACCATACATTTCACAATTTTCTAGTGCTACCGAAAAAAGAAAAAGATGCTGATAAAAGCCACCATGACACCACAGATCAGAGTGAAAAACTTAAGTATAAAATACACAATAGAAAACCTGGATTTATTAACTTAATTTCAGCATGCTGTTATTGCAGTGTCCTATGTTGATCTTTACCGTGCCATTTACTTGTTGCAAATGTCAGATATTACGGTGCATAGAATTCAGTTAATTTGATGGTTTGACAGACACTGGAAAGAAACACAGTGAATGGACAGCAGACTATTTGCAAAGATAAAAAGGTCTCCTACATTTATATGATTGAAAGTTTGCCTGACAACCAGAGTTTTGCAGCATAAGACCGTTATCTCTGATGGTGACATAGTAACAGGTCTACTATGAGATACTGCTCACAAGCGTGCGATCAGCACACAACTTGGAGTGTTCCTTCTATAACCACGTGCCCAGTATGACAAATCAGTCTTCATATTCTTAGTTCTCTTTAAACCTGCTTTCCCTCTGCATTCTCCTGCTCTATTCAGAAAATATAATTATCTCACTGAAGAGATTAGACTGTGTTCAAAGTCCCTAGAAAAAGAAGAAGTGCAGAAAGCAAGAAGCTGACTATGATGAACATTATATTGGGAAACACTGTTGGTCTCATCTGCAGAGCAAAGCACCTTCAAGAGGAAGCTGACGTATATATTTCCTAGAGAAGAGTAAGGAAATAGCCTCATCTCCTTCCCTTAGAATGGGAAGGCATATAAAGATTTATAGTCCTTAAAGGAAGCTATTTGAAGTACGGTCCTTCATTTTCTGAAAGTGAGAAAAATCTAAAATTCTTATTCCTTTTGAGTTGTCTGAAGCTAATCACTGCTTTCCAAATTCTCTTTAGGAGTTATTTCCCTTGCCATGGGTTTAATTTTATTTTTTACATACTAGGTTCTTCAGTGAACTATGATGTGTACAACAAGGTAAAGAAACACCAATCTTGTTTGGAATAGGAAAGCTTCTAGCCTAATAACTAGTCAGAAATGCTTTTGAATAAATCATAAGAAACTGTATGTTCCTGTATTCTGCCTTTTTCAGCAGTCTTAGATGATACCCTTAATGTCATCAAATGTTGCAAGGCACCAGCTTCCCCAGACAACAGCCAACTCCTCTACACTGGAGATGTCTGTACTACCAATACGGTTTTGTCTGTGCTTTTAAAGTTATCCAGCATTAGTGATGCCTTGTCTAGTGATTCCAGCCACAGCAGCCCTGCATACATAGAACTGCTCTGCTGTGGTTTCAGGATCAGACCACCTGACAGTTAAAACCTGAAGGGATGCTCAGGTCATCAGGTATGGCAGTGTGATCAACAGTACATGGCAAAGTGCCGAATTCAAACAAAACCCAAACTCACACTAGCTCTAAAAACCTGGGTTTGCAGTCTTACAGCTCATATTGTTTTTTTCATCTAAATTCACTTGTGATTCAGGAAATCACTGGATTTCAAAAGTCTCTGCTCTTTTCAGAACCATCTCACACATCATACCACATGCTTTTTATGAGCTCACCTTCCTTTACTTATCCTCCAACAGCTTCTGTGTTGATTGGTAGTACTAATTGCCTGCCAAAACCTGTATGAACATTCTCATTCCTTTCTTTGTCTCTTCTTTGGCAGTTTAATATTCTTTTTACTTTATCTTACAGTGATTTGCAATAGCCTTTAGCACAATCCTTTGGCAATAACTCTGTCACATTTGGCCAAGGGTCAAACAGAATTTGCAGGGAATTGCTTTCAAAGCAGAAAGGGTTAACTGCCTAAAGGAATGCCTGGGTGATTGGATTTCCTGCTTTTCTGGCCAGTTTCCATGACCAGAGTATTGCAAGCCAGTTGCTGGTCCTTCTGCTTACTCTCCTCCACATCTAAGATGAAAGAGCAGCACACATCTTCATTTTCTACTGATTGTAGCAGGATTGCTCTTTCTCTGTGGATTAAGTACTTAGGTGCTTTGGTTTTCTTCAATCAGCAAACAAAACTCCATTCCTTTAAAGCTAGTAGATACATAAAATATACCTCAATTTTAATTTCTTTTTAACTACACCTGTCAGAGGCAGATATCCAAAAAGAGACCAAGTTGTTGCTTTCTTCCCTTCTCCCTACTGTATTAGCACAAATAAAAAGACAAGTGACCACACCGCAGGTCTGGAAGCTGAAATAATGTGCCTTACTGCCTCTAACCTCCCCAATTACTGCTGAATTTTCAGTCAAGAACCATGACTGATTTTATAACTCAAATACCATTTTATTTTCTTTAGTTCTTATTTAACTGTGGTTATTTATTCCTTGGCACTTGAGAGACATTTTTCAACAAAATCAAAAGAGCAAACTGAACATATTGCAGGTAATCCAGTGCAAAAAATCACAGCATTAATTTAATGAGAACTCTTATTCATTTGGCAAATGAGACAGTGGAGTGGCACTGACATATGTAGAGCAGAGACCAGTCCGAGATGAAAATACATTGATTCATGAGTGGCAAAGAGCAGCTTAATGTAACTCGCTGATAAAACTGTCACTGATCTTGCTCTCTGTCTGGGATTCCAAGAGAAAATGATGGGAAAGCCATTCTGTGCCATTAATGACAACCGAGCAAAATATGCCAATGAGAGCTAATAATACACCTGCATGACACAGACCATTAAGCAGCCAGTTACAAGAGTCTCGCATAACACAAACAAATGAAAATGACATTTATGGTCAAACCCTTGTCTTATTAAGCTGTTAAATGCTTTTCAGAATAATGAATATGACCTGGAACTGATCATTCAAAAATTTAAACAACTGCCCTGTCTGCTTTCTCACAGTTAATAGTTATTTAAGCCAGCACTGACAAGATGTGAAACAGTAATAAGTGGAACTATACTGAAGAAAACGCTTTTGGCTGCAATTCAGAAAGGCTAACAACCTGCAGGGAAAAAACCAACACAGAACAACTGCTGCCACCATGAAAAGCCACTGCCATAGCACTGTCCCAGGTATGTCTGATAGCAAAGCTGAGAGAGCATGGGATAGATGAGTGGACAGTGAGGTGGGTTGAGAACTGGCTGTCGGACCGGGCTCAGAGGGTCGTCATCAGTGGAGCAGAGTCTGACTGGAGGCCTGTGACTAGCGGTGTTCCCCAGGGCTCGGTGTTGGGTCCAGTCCTGTTTAATATCTTCATTGACCTTGATGAGGGAACAGCCCCCACCCTCAGCAAGTGCCGATGACACAAAGCTGGGAGGAATGGCTGACACGCAGGAACACTGCGCTGCCATCCAGAGAGACCTGGACAGGCTGGAGAGCTGGGCAGGGAGAGACCAGATGAGAGTCAACAAAATCAAGTGGAGAGTCCTTCACAAGGAAAGGAGTAACCACATGTATCAGTACAGGCTGGGGGATGACCTGCTGGAGAAGAGCTCTGTGGAGAAGGACCTGGGGGTCCTGGTTGATGACAGGTCGGCCATGAGCCAGCAGTGTGCCCTGGGGGCTAAGAGAGCCAATAGGATCCTGAGGGATATCAGGAGGAGTGTGGCCAGCCGGTCAAAGGAGGTGATCCTCCCCCTCTAATCTGCCCTGGTCAGGCCCCACCTGGAATATTGTGTCCAGTTCTGGGCTCCCTGGGATAAAAAAGACAGGGATCTCCTGGAGAGAATCCAGAGAAGAGCTACAAAGATGATGAAGAGCCTGGAGCATCTCCCCTGTGAGGAAAGGCTGGGTGAGCTGGGACTGTTCAGCCTGGAGAAAAGAAGACTAAGGGGGGACCTAATTAATGTCTATAAATATCAGAAGTATGGGATACAGGGGGAAATGGCCAGCCCCTTTTCAGTGTCTGTGGGGACAGGACAAGGGGCAATGGCTGCAAGTTGGAGCACAGGAAGTTCCACACCAACATGGGGAAGAACTTTTCCCCAGTGAGGGTGAGGGAGCCCTGGGACAGGCTGCCCAGGGGGTGTGGACTCTCCTTCTCTAGAGATATTCCAGCCCCGTCTGGACGCCGATCTGTGCAATATGAGCTGGGGAGCTGCTTTGGCAGGGGGTTGGACCCTATAATCTCTTGAGGTCCCTTCCAACCCCTATGATTCTATGATTCTATGATTCTATGATTCTATGTAAATAAAATATGTTTTGATATTAATAGCAAAGATTAATAGCACCAAAAATTATAGGAATAAGAAATACATGTAGCATTCTATTTATCCTTTCTTTTCCACCATACAGGAAAGGTGTGTGAATATTTCCTGATCTACTGATAAGATATTTATTTTTTTCTAAGTGACAAATATTTCACAGTTGTCTCCTCTGCACACATGAAGCTGATGCAAGCTCTAGCTGAAAGGATCTGGAGATACCACTGCCATGGTACTGGTCATCTTTCCTCTGTCTTTATGAGGCATTCAGTTTCCATCACAGGAAAGGAAAAGACTACAGGCTCTTGAATTCCTCCTTGACGGCATGTGATGCCCTCTTACTTACATATGTTATACCAAATGAGAGCTGCTTGCCCTGAATGTGTTATGTTCTCACATATTGTCTATTAAAACTTCTCAGATGGAAAGTGCTGACAGGACCACAGACGGACAGAAACCCTCTGTGAGGGCCCAGTCCTCCTTATCCACCTGTCTACTGAAGGCTGCAGTGCCTTGTGCCCACTCAAAGAAGGACACTGTGCTTGCTCCTCTATGAGGTGACAGATCACCAGCCCTGATGGTTGCATTCCAGGTCTGGGAAAATCATGTCAGTTACCCTTGCTAAATTTCAGGATCAAGGTGCCTGGAGATCAGCATCCAGAGAAAGGAAGGTAATGCATAGCTGACATCACCAAAATGATATGGATCTAAAAATTCTCAAATACTGGCGGTGGGGGTGTATGGAGGCTGGGTCACAAAAGTTTCCCAAGTACTGATACTAAGGACAATACAGTAAAAGTCAAGGGCAAACACCCTTAGTTATAATCAATTATATTCTCTCAAAAACCTTAAAGATCAGTTAATCTCACCCCACAATATATTTCAGATTTCTTTTTTCCTAACTCTACTTATACTGGTTAATAGTCAAAAATCTCACAGCAGACAAGATTTATAAACTAAACATACAGGTAACTAAGTGCCCAATTTAAATAGTTCCAGCACTGCAATTTTGTGCCATGGTTTTCAAAAACTGTTTTAAAACCAGTGTTTCTTAGTAACTTTTTTTGGTGAGAATAATGATAAAATGTTTTTATTAGGAAAGTCTAGATTGCATTTCTTGCCGAATCAGTTCAGACACTGTAATACAATCATATTCCTTTAAGTAAAATTATAAGCTTATGAGCCTTTAAAAATGAAATTTACTGGCTACGTTTTCATTAGAAAAATAAGTGTTGAAAATACAACTATAGAAATTTCTGCATTAATTGCCAAACAAGAAAAATTGTCTTATTTTTCCCTGAGACAATCTAAGTTGGTGAGAACCATGACCCTATTTTTTAATTATAGTGGTGTAAACACAGTGTAACTTCATTCACTTGAAAGAAGTTGTACTAGAATAGAGCAAGCAAGCTGATGCCAAAGCTTGCACATGTGCCTTAAAATGAGGAGGAAAAAAAACATCAATCTCTTTTACTGTGCAGATTCCTACATAATATAACCTACTAGCTACCCATTTTCCCCATTTCTAAGCCTCTTAAAGTAATCTGTTAAGTTAGGCCTTAAAATGACTCTCTTGTTCTCTTCTTACATTGCAATATTGTCTGCTTAACATGGTTTAGTTCACGTGCATCTTTATCATTCTACTCAAAGCCTTGCTTTTTTCCTTGGCTTGCTGCTTTTATTTTGCTTTTGTCAGTTGGGTTGCAGAGTCTCTTGTGTAAAGACCAGCAGTTAATATGCACAGCATCTCCCTCTGTAATCAGTAGTTCTGAAAGGTTGTTACTAATGCTCTCAGAGGGCTACTACAAATCATGAATAAGTAGGGAGCCTATGCTGTTTCAGGAAAGCTCTGCACCTTGGATATTAGATCACAATCTTTTATTTTCTGCTCTTTGCACATCAGTTCATACACTAGTGAGAAGATAAAACCTTGGTCATGTATACACCATTTAAACCAAAATGATGTTCAACTGTCTTCCTATTTGATTCAAATAGGTCTTTTTTCTTAATGTTGTGCTTAAATCACTGCATTCTGCCACAAAAAGTTAAATAATTTTGCTTATCTCCTTGTTGCCTTCAGGGACACATCACATTAAAAGCCCTTCTGGTGCACTATACTGTTTCACAATCCCTCCAAGGAGAGGTAGAAAGGATCTCATACTGTAGCTTTTGCACAGTCTCAAAAATCAGTACCAGGATTCTCAATATTGTTCAAAACAACCCACGTGGAAGCAAATCCCTTTATTGTGCCAAGTATTTTATGAATTATTAATTAGTCCATTACAATTTTGCCTGCAATGGGAATGTAAGACAAAAGTACTTTGAAAGACGAAACTTCAAGTGGTCCTGCCTGTCAACCCAAAAGTTTAGAGCTGCATTTCTATTTACAAGAAAACCTCTCTCTTAGTTATAGTTTTATCTGAATCGTTGCATTTAAGTGTGCATGTAGCTGTAGATATATGGGGGGTTGAAAGTTTATGGTACTAAAGCAATGCCAGTGAGGGAATTCAAATAGGAAAAGGAAGATGACGGTAGAGACAGATGGAGGAAGCACAGCCACAGTGTCTAAAAATATCTCTGCACAATGCTGTAAATGGCTTATTGCACTGATGTATTCACTTTGTGTTATCTAATGAAATACAGCACTTATCTCAACATTTGATCATAAGCATGTATTGGTTAGAAGCGTTAGGCTAAATGTCTAAAAATGTTGATCGTATTGCCATGTCATATTTCACTTTGCAGATTTACAAAGATAATAGTGCAGATAAATTCTAGTATATCAGCACACCTTGAGAGGCAAAAGACTGATTAGTAACAGAAAAGGCCGAGAGGGTAACTCACTTTATAAAAGAAATAGTGTGAGTAGCAAATAATTGTGCCATAACTAAAGAAAATAAAACACGTCATCATACTTCTAGGTGGAAAAAGCTGGAAACCAATCACATCTGGCATTAATAGTTCCAGCGCTCTTGTGTAGCATAAATCTAACAAACTAGAAATAAAGGCTATACTTTGAGAAAGAAAACATTTAGGTGTTCACATTGAGACTCTGCAAGTCTTTTTCTTGCTTCAATCTCCTCATCGTTTTTTTAAAATTTAGATAGAGCTTTAGCACTTTTATAAAAAATGCTTTTCTAAGCAGTTCAGTGCTCGCTAGATGGGATTTGTTTATAATAAGGTCCATACATAATGTTTCTATAACACAGAGAAAAATCACTATCCCTGTTTTTGGTGGCAATGAATAAAAAGTACAGTAAGAATGGAATGTATTTTGTACAACGAAAAATCTCACATTGTCGTTGGACTGTTGACTCAATTAGAAAGATCTTTTAAAAACTGCCAGCAACAATGAACTGCTGTTTGCCCAGCTGTATTCTGGTTACACTGGAGTTCTAAACACAATTTAATTTGCAAATGCATCAAGAAGGCCAAGACCAAAATCACACTTAAAATCAAAACGCTCTAGGAAGCGTATCTTCATCACGTGGCCTGGTTCTTGGCTTATCTGTTCCACATAAAAAACATCTTGAGACTTGTATTCAGGTTTAATTTGGACAAAACTTCAATTAGCATTAGGGAAATATGCATGATTACGAAATTGAAGATTGGCCCAGCATCTGGTCCCTCTCAGATCACAAAAACACCTAAACTATTCACACAAATCATTGCAGAGAGCACATTTCTCACTAAGAGGTCAAGCTTTACAAATGGTAGCAATGACTATGCACTAAGGAAACGGGTGGTTCTAAGGAGTTTCCATAAACATGCTTTTATGCTCATGTGTAAAATATCTCTAAAAGTCTCGGAGCAGAAGAGTGCTTGATGCCAGGATGATCACAGTGAACTGTTCCTCGGTGTAACTATTTCTGAAACTAGTTTAGGAGTTGCACTAGAACTGACTCAAATTGCTTTGAGGGTGATTACTGGCTGAACAGCTAAAAAGCCTTATGCCTTCAGACTTGTATCAGCTTTGGCATGAAACAGCTTATTAAAATGGAAGATATATATAGCTCATATAAATAATTCAATGTCTGTATCACATAGCTCAGCCTGTAATATGGGGACCCATAACTGCATCACAATGAGTTATTACATATAAGAATTGCCAGTAGTATCTTACCCAGTGCAACTGTTTACTTGAGCTTCTACAGACAGTCCCAGAAATAGCTGAAGAAAATACCAGATGAAGAAAAAAACCCTCAATCATTCATTAGATCTCTGGGAGCTCATATTTTTAGTTATCTATAGAACCACAAGACATTGAAAGAAACTTCCTAGGACACTTAGGTGCAGACTTACTCTAAGAGTATAAGCTGGGACCTTATTGCCTTCAAGAACATTTTCTCCTGGACTTACTGCAGCATGAAAAGAGAACTGAAAATCTTCAACCATTCAGTGCAATTTTTTTGTTTAAACTGCTTCTTAGAGAAGAGACGGTCATGGTTGAACCCCAGTAAGCAACTAAGCCCCACGCAGTCGCTTGCTCACTCACCCGCCACTGGGGTGGGGTGAGTGAGCAGTTTTCCCTATACAGCTGGAAAAAAATAACTACAACAATATTGAAATTTTATAAATTTACAAAAATTCTGAAGGAAACTGACAAAATAAAACACAATTAAAAGATAATAATATTTTTTAGCATCCTCTCTAAGTACTTGATATATTTTTTTCCTTTACATTTCTCATGGAGTAGTTTTCAAAACTGAAACAAACCCTTGTAAACTAATCCATGTACTCTATATCTCTTGTATAAAAGAGTTGTACACCACTGTCCTTAGCTGAACACTGTGTAGCTATTACTTACACATTTTGTATGCATCTATACTTGCTATATCAACATGTATCTTACACTTAGCACTTCCTGCCATTCCAAACGCAGAATTGTGCACTACTCTCTTCTCACTGAGTGTCTCTTGCACACACTTGCAGGTCTCCAGACATTAGACATTGATCCCACTAGAAAAATAGGCATGCAGCAAGTGCAGGAGGAGTCCTGTGCAGGTAACAGCTGGCAACAGCAGGCACACTTACGTTCATGTATATAAATAGCTCTGTTAAAATGAAGCAAATTGTGTTTAAAATATTCCCAGATGCTTCTGTGTAGGTGTGGCAATGATTGTTCTTTCAAAACCTGGGTTCAACCTTTTTTGCTGTTGTTTTCCTTATCAGGAACCAGATTTTTAACAGAAGCATGTATGCTAAAACACTGCAGCAAAAATTCCAACATATTTCAACTTAGAAATGCAACATCAGCATCATTGCCTTGATTGTTTTCACATTCTCCTCATGGAAGTATCTAGATGCAGCTGAGGAGGGAACCTCACACAGAGAGGAAGCTACTGAGTTGGAAGGGACTTCTAAGTCCCAACTCCTGTCTCTGCACAGGTCCAACCAAGTCAGAACGTGGGACTGAATGCGTCATCCAGATGCTTCTTGACCTCAGTCAAGCTCGGTGCTGTGACCACTTCCCTGGGGAGCCTGTTCCAGTACCCAACCACCCTCTCAGTAAAGAATCTTTTCCTAATATCCAGCCTAACTGTCCCCTGTCGCAGCTTCATACCATTCCCTCACATTCTGTCACTGATGACCAGAGAGGAGACTGGCACCTGATCCTTCGCTCCCCCTCATCCAGAAGCCATTGACCACGACGAGATCTTGCCTCAGTCTCCTTTTCTCCAGGCTGAACAAACAAAGGGACTTGAGCCTCTCCTCATAAGACTTCCCCTCCAGACCCTTCACCATCCTCATTGCCCTCCTCTGGACACTCTCCAATATTTTTATATCCCTCTTGTACTGTGGCACCCAAAACTGCACCCAGTACTTGAGGTGAGGCTGCACCAGCACAGTGTAGAGCAGAACAATCACCTCCCTGGACCAGCTGGCAATGCCATGCTTGATACACTCAAGGCAGCGTGTAGCGACCCATCTACAATTAGTGCTGCTACTGGGACCAAACTATGTCTAAACTGCATTGGTATGTGTTTATATTTTATTACCCAAATTTATTACCCATGCTTTAAACTGTTGGTCTGTGTTAGAAACCTGAAATAGAGCTTTCAAATTCATGTTAGGAGAGTGTCTTCTCTCATATACTACCATGTCAGTCAGTCCTCAAGTGTCCAAGACAGCATTCCAAAAAATCAACATAAAGAATCTACATGTCTTTGAAGACTCTTCTGAAATTTGATGTGCTATAAAACATCTTTTGAAAAAGCTTTACTTTCCAGTGTAAACAACTTAGCACATTTTAGGTAAGCATTCTAGCAAGCTATGACGCAGGCTTTGAAACCCCCAAGTCTTTACAGACAGACAGATCCTTGTGAGGTCCTAACAGAACCATCTATTAAACTGTGTAGTAAAAATATGAACTTGCATTTTATTTGAATATTTTAAGGAGACGAACACAAAGCCTCTGAATCCCTATTCCTCATACCATGCCGAACTACTGAAGAAATTGTACGTTTCACAAACTGACATAATAGAAGGCATTGTATAAGTAGAATTAAAGCCCAAACATGGTCAAATACATGAATTAATATGGTGTAAGATAAAGTAATTCTACACTAAGTGATGAAAAATTAATGCTATGCAAAGGCAGAGTCCATCTAATCTTTATCACTAGTAAGCGACAGATCTCAGTTGCAATTATAGAACCCCAGAGATCCATAGCTCTGCTCCTCCACATGCACATGGACAGAATGAGTCTACTAAGAGAAAAGCTCAAGAATACAAAATATTCACTAACCTCTCTGCTATCCACCATCCTTGTATGTGAAATGTACTAATGTCATCAAAATCTACCTTGTATTTCATGTATCAAGAACACTATCAGCTTTAATTTGCTACTTCTGTGGATTTTCTATAGAATTCAATGAGTATTGCTTTGGTATGATCTATTGCTCACAAGCAATAATGAATTGGAAATCACTCCAGTGCCCTAAATTGTAACAAAAAATTCATTTTATAGCAAGTAATTAAGAGCTGAAAATAAGATAGGACTACCAGGTATCAAGGAGCAAGTAACATTTTAGATTTTACAACTATTCTGTAAGGTTTTGATTTTTTTTTTCAATTTTAAAATTCGAAGCAGAAACGGTATAAAAACTTACAAAAAAAATCATGAAAATGAATTATCTTTACAGTCACTTGAGACACCCAAATCAAAAAGTTTCATTTAATACTGTAATGTAATTACAACTAATTTACATGGAATTTATTGTAATTAATGTAATTAAATGTAATTTAAAATGTTAGAGCTTAAGTAAATTGTGATAAATCACAAGTTTATCTATAAATACAGTAAT
This sequence comes from Zapornia atra, assembly GCA_013400835.1. NCBI lineage: Eukaryota > Metazoa > Chordata > Aves > Gruiformes > Rallidae > Zapornia > Zapornia atra. Next base: position 112,213 of record VZTU01028927.1, read on the forward strand.
TGCTTTTATTTATAACACAAGAAGTATTTCATTTGAGGGTGGTGGTAACACAGAAACAGATACCCAGCTTTAGATACTCACTTCTTACACACAGTTCTAACACTTGAGGACTGGTTTTCACTCAGGTCTCTACTGTTTTCAAGGAGATTATCATTCTTCAAAAAAGCTGAACTGCTTTACAGCCACACTTTTTACTGAACAAAATCTCTGTAAAAGAACCATACATTTTATTTGGAAAGGTTAAGAACCAGTCATCTTGATCACTGATGGTGGAAGTTAAGAACTGAAAGTACTTGACTAGTAATTCCCTTACCGCTGTGAATCTTTTTAAGGTCCAAGTAAATCACAATGAGCTGATACAGTCTTTACATCTGAAGAGCCTTCTTAACCTAGATTAAAACCTCACTTTGAAATAATGGGAAAACAATCTCTTCTCACTTATCCATGTTCTTTTACTGCAGTAGTATATTCGTGTCCTTAAGCAAGCACCTGATTTTACATCTATGCTTGGTTTCTAACTGTAAAAGATGAGAACAGTTTCCCCACTGGGGCAAGAGCTATGGAATTTCAGTTGTAAGTGAGAGAGAGGATGAAATTCTTGTCCTTACAAGCTGTGTAACTGGATCTCAGAGCTGTGTCTGCATGCACAACCAGTTTGTTTAGTTGTGTCCAGAATCTCCCTGGAGTTTCCAGAAACTCACCTACACTGGAGAGAACAGGCCAGCTGGAGACAGAATGGAACACCCAGATGGACAAAGGATTTGAATAACTGCTACAAGGAGGTCTCCAAAAGGTACTTTTGGAAAGTTCAGTGTCCTACCCTGTGCAAAAAAGTCAACAATTTTGGCATTTCTTTAGACAAGCATTTTGCCCATGAGTGTCTAACACAAAGGGCAAATGAATTATTTTTATCTTTGTGCTTCTGCAGCAAAGGAAAAAGAGAGCAAACCCTCTGCTTTGACAGTTTTCAGTATCACTTTAAAGTCCTTCAAAATATCTTGCCAAGTCCTCTAAGATCACTGTTATCCAGGAAATATAACATGTTTCTGAAGAAGGTCCATGAGGGGTTTGCATGCCCCAAATTGTTTTTTTCCAGCTATACCAGTTGCTAATAAAAGATAGTGTCTCAATCAAAAATTCTTGTCACTCTCACATCATCCTTACACTGCCAGGGTTACACCAAAGCACCATTAAAATTTTCTCCTAGTAGATCTAGAAAGAATTTCTATGCTACTGAAGTAGGGAAGTCAAACAACTTTCTAGATAGGTTCCCAGGGATCTCCTGGAGAGAGTCCAGAGAAGAGCTACAAAGATGATGAAGGGCCTGGAGCATCTCCCCTATGAGGAAAGGCTGGGTGAGCTGGGACTGTTCAGCCTGGAGAAAAGAAGACTCGGGGGGACCTTATTAATGTCTATAAATACAATTATAAAACTGAATTTAGTGTGCTGAATACTTGGAGAGAAAAACAATACTTTGGTTTCAAATTGTTAGTGAGTCTCTTGCTCTGGCAGCAATATTTTTGCAATTCCCACATGAATCAAAACAAACGTATTTCCAAAAGTCTAATTGGAACACACTTCCTGAAATTTGACTTATTGTTCTGTGCATCTTCTACTCCTTTGATAAAACTCTAGAAAGAGCTTTTACAAATTGCTAATTTCTATTTAATGCCACCCTAAGAACTGCCACACTGAATTTACATTAAATTTTCTGGGCATGCTATTACAATTGCAGCATACAAAATGCCAATGCTACTTGCACTGCAAGATTAAGTTCCTTCAGGATTATTTCAATTAGAAAACAACATGATTCTTCAAATGCATCACATTTGCCAGCATAATTTTCTTATCTTCCCCAGTCTGAACCGGACTCCACGCTGAACACCAACATACCTTTCCAAAATCAGTATTGTTAGTTCTAACTGTGCTGGCACAAGATCAGTCTTGGATATTGTTTCTAAGAATTATCCATCTTTCTCTGTAACTATTTTTTTAATCAAATCATCTGAATGCATTACAACATCTGATGCATATATCGTTTAGTTCTTTTTTGTCCCTTCACTTCAGGGCGGGGCAGAGATATGAAGCATTAAATCTAATTAAAATGCCTATAAAAGAGGTATGAATTTTAAGTCTGTAAACAAAATCCAAAACCCTCAACATGGTGCTGAGGCTCTTTTCCTTTTCTGCTGAGCCAGAATTCACTTTTGTCACAGATGCTGAGCTCACTGAACATTGTATTTTGTTCAATAACCAGCACATAAGGACAGTGATGCCAAGAGTCCCACCTCTGAAGAATGAGGCAGTTTCTCTCACTAATTTAGATCTGGAGGCCTTTATTTCTTCTAAATCCCAGTGCTTATTCCCTCCTCTTTTAAAAGACTGAAGGAACCTTTTTCAGATGACAGTACTGAGCCTAATTGAACACCCATATAGGAAATACGAGGAGCAGGAATCACTTTCTCTGTTTTTTTAAGAAGATATAAGAGCAAATATTTCCCTGTCATCTAGCATAGAGATTGAGTGAGGGCAATTTAGTTTTTCTGCTGAACGTAAAACCCAGATGACAAGTCAATGTAAAGCTGTATTCATACACTGAAATGCATTCATTCTGACAGGCAGGGTTGGTTTGTTCTTGTAGTTTTGCTGGGCGAATATAGAAAAATAGGAGATGGACAAAATACGTTTATGCCTTTTTTCCACAAAGCCTCTGTCACAGCACGTGGGAAATATACCTGTTGGATATCTCCTACATACATACTGACTCTTCTCTGCAGCCACAAAACATACTGACTCTTCTCTGCAGCTGAGTGTTCCTAAAGGAACACATCCAAAGAGAGCATGCTACAGTTAGACCCTTAATACTGCATTAGAGGTAACGCTGGCTGTAAGGCAGCTAGTTTTGGTTTCTCACTGGCATCCAGGATCTCACACTTAGGCTGCTAGAAAGAACAATTTCTTTGTCATTTTCAATGTCAATATGTCTCTCAAATCCAGCATAAGTATGACTCATGTATCCCTGCAAATATGACTTTTGCCACTGCCAGTAAAAAGCCATAGATTTGTGTTGTCCTGGAGAGCTGGGCCCCAGGAGCTGTCTAGGCTTGTGTAGGCCAGAGCTGGTTGGGGCTTGTTGTCCTGTGTCCAGTGGCCTTGTTAACGTGGCCTTCCCTGGATGCAGCTTCAGCTCTGTGAATGGGAGAACTAGATAAGGGCTGACAGCTGGAGATCAGTGGTTGACAACCCACAGGCTGGTGTCAGCTGAGGCGTGCACGTGGGCAGCTGTCAGGATCCACTGGGAAGCCACGGAGTGATAAGAAAATGGATAAACACAAATAGCCAAGACTGAAGGAGACCTTAACCCTCCGTAATCTACATTATACATCTTGAACAGAATAAACCACTTTGGAGATACAGCTTCTTGTATTGGGAAACAAACAAAGGCAATTTAGCAGATTTTAGGTTTGCATGTCTCCTGGGAAAAGAAAGAAGGAAAATAAGTGAGTTTCCATTTAATTTTCTGGTCTGTATTCAGACTTCATTTTCCATTCAAAGAACACGAAGTATAAGGAGAAGTGAGGGGAAAACCTACAATATGCCTTTGCACCTCAACTTGCTTTCTGTTGAGAAGTTACTGCAGAGGAAAACCAAGACTCTTAGATGTCCAAAGCTACCTAGAGACATCATTTGGAATGTGCCATCTACTTCCTAACAATCAACTAAGGCAACTTCAAACTTCCAAGTAGGTTTTTAAAAGCTGCTGTAACAGAACATTACACTGGCTTGACAGAGATGCTGTTCAGAATCACAAGAGGATTCATCAGAACTGGTGTTGTCCTCACTTTGGAACTGGAGTTCACCCTTTCCGTGCAAGATGTGACATGTGGGTCTAATGTCTTCTCATCACTGGCGCAGATGATAAGACACATTTGACGTAGCAATCTCTGTATCTCTAGACTGCTATTAACTTCCCATAATTCAAGTAAGAGTTATGGTATGTCTGGTATCTCAATAATACATTAAAATTATACAAATGTCTTTTTTAAAATAAGAGATGACAATCAAATTCATCACGTTCTGAACACAATAGCATTTGTGTCATTGTGCCATTATGATAATGAGGTGCCTTGTGATCATAGAGAGTTGAACACTGGTAACACGAGAAGAGATTTACAATGAGGAATTTTCATCCAAATAACAGTAGGCTTTTAGCAGCAGCAATGACTCTGCAAAGACTGAATTGTTAAGTTGCTCTTACCCATAAAATATAGTAACTGAATTTTATAAACTTGACTTAATTATTCTAAATTTATGTTGCTTGTATTTAGGGATATGGAAATAAGTTGTCACTCTAATGACTTTGTGTGATGCTGTCTTCAATTTTATACAACCTAAAATCCTTGTGAACTTAAAGTACAGCAAACTTCCGAAGCACTCAAAAGCCCGTTTCTGTTAATTAAGAGCAACAGACCAACAGAATGTGTTAACTTAGGTTGGACAACTAGTTTTACATTATTATATGAATTGAATTGTGTTAAATGAGTGAGAAGAGCACAGTATTTTGTGGTACATTGACATCCCAATCTATTTTCAGTGATCCTGGTGTAATGTTGCATTCAGTGAATTTACTGTAGATTTATGCTGCTGTTAATTAAGATTAGAATTTGGACTTTGATGCTTAATCTACCTTGTTTTGTGTGCATGTCTCATTACAACTGAGCATAAATTGTTATTAAATTATTTCTATTATACAGTACTGATTAAAATGCTTGGGGTTTAGTTACAGATTTTTACTATGTTGCATTCCTCTGAAAGTATTAAATCATGATTTTATATTTTATTCATACTCACACTTGAGAACAACTTTATGTCCAAAAAAAGAGAAGGAACATTTAGAGAAGGATAATTTCTCACTGTAATTTAACTAGGGTACTTGGTTTCGTTTCCTTGAGCCTGATCGTATGCAGACTGATGCAAACTGATCATCCCTGAAAGCAGAACTAATGAGATCTTTTCAATGTTTAAAAATGCTACACAAATATTTCATTTCTACTTTTTTCCCCCATGGAAACTAAAAATCAAATTGTGTTATGACTGTTAAGTGAATTGAAGCTTAGATATCAAAATAAAGTTCTAGCTACCTAAGATTTAGTGCTGTAGAAGTAATTTTGGCATGTTAGAGTTTGAACTTCTGAAATACAATACCAAGTTTTTAAAATCACATTCTATTACTGTAATTTTATGAGCTTTCTATTATCAGTAAGAAAAAGATCTTTCTGCTATAGGATAAGTTCAAATATAGTTTCCAGCCATGGGCTAGGATTTTTATGAAAATAGCTCATCTTCTGAGGAAGCAGAGGCAAAGCATATTTCATTTCACACTATATCACAAGTCTGTGGCAGGTACTCCTGACCTAAAATATGCTGATTGAAATAAAAATAAAGATAGTAAAAGCAATACTTCTAGCCATTTGCAACCTTTAGGAAATGCAGTCAGCATTACTTCCCAGGCAGATCATTACAGTTATACCTACTGACTATCATAGAATCACAGAATCACAGGGGCTGGAAGGGACCTCAAGGGCTCATCGGGTCCATCCCCCCTGCCAAAGCAGCTCCCCAGCTCATATTGCACAGGTCGGCGTCCAGACGGGGATGGAATTTCTCCAGAGAAGGAGACTCCACACCCCCTGGGCAGCCTGTCCCAGGGCTCCCTCACCCTCACTGGGGAAAAGCTTTTCCCCATGTTGGTGCGGAACTTCCTGTGCTCCAACTTTCAGCCAACTGAAAAGGGGCTGGCCATTTTCCCCTGCATCCCATACTTCAGATATTTATAGACATTACTAAGGTCCCCACTGAGTCTTCTTTTCTCCAGGCTGAACAGTCCCAGCTCACTCAGAAATCAGGATCCTGGTCCTGCCCAAGGCTGGAAAGTGACAGTCTGGGAGGCTGCTCACAGGTACACAGCGGCAGCAATGCAACTCGGATTCCCTAGCAAGATACCAGGTCTCACATTCTCACATGGTCACAAACTCTGTCCATAGCACAGACCAAGCTATCTTACAAAATAGAAAAAAAGAAAGGAAGAACTAACACCTACAGTTCAACTTCTCCATCAGTATTGGCCACACGCACAACCCAGCAGATGTTGAAAAATGTCAAGATGCAGCATCTCCAAGCTCTTTCTTTATGAAAGATGGCCACGTACTATTGTCTCTTCCCACAACACTCAGTTACATATGAGAGTTTCTTCCTAGGTGGGGAGCAAATTGTTAGTGCTGTGCAAAGGCTATACCTGCAATTCTTGGGATATTTGTGGTCGCTACTCTTGGTTCTAACACGTTCTCAGTCTCTTCTACATCATGAAACACTGAGCATCTTAGGAAATAGCCGAAACTGTACATGATCATTTTTGCAGTCCTATATTGCTGAATCAAGCAGAGTCCAATCTGTACACGACACATTAGTAAAGAAATATTTCTGAAAGTGAAAAAAAGAGAAATGATTTCATTTCCTCTCTTAGAAAAATATTTGTGGACAGATCAGAATGCTACCACACAGTATAGATACAGTCAGAACTAGCACCACCACCACTTTGTACTTCAGCTGAGCTCAGAAGAAAGTCTGAGACCAAATGCAGTTAAAAATGTGGAAAGTCTCCTTCCCGTCAGGACACCAACAGAGCTAAGTATATATATTTCCAAAAGCTCCAAGCATGCAGAAGGCTCCTTGTCTTAGAATGATAAGTTTTCATGTGATGTGGCAGACAAAGGACATGCAAGTCACAACTGTGCAGGCACCGCGGTGACCAGTCATCCCCTGCACATCACCTTGCACACTATTTACACAGCACACAGGGTGTGAGCCTTATTCACAGGCACTTCTAGCACTGCCTGTACTTGCCACACAGTCTGATGCAGAATTCAGGTTTGGGTAAGCAGTTCTTCCTATCAAAAGTTCCTAATACTGTGAGCTGCCATGTGACCTTCAACAAACCTTACCATCCAGGGATATATGCATCCTCAGAGCATTTGCTTGATGCACACACAGCAAATGTGCATTAAGCTGGGATATATTCCAGGTGCTGCAAACACATACACTTATTAATCATTCCCTAGAAATCTATGGAGATATGTGTAATAACATAGCTTACTCTAGATCATATATTACGTTTCTGAATGCAGTCTCAAAGCCACAGAACAGTAATTTTATAAAAAAAAATCTGCTGGAAAAATATGGCTTACAGAAACCAGGGCTCAGTTGCCACAAGTAATCATGCCTATCCTAAGTGAGCAATATTAACTGTGGAATAAGGTTTAACCTGAAAAGCTGAATGTAACAAAATATTGCTTCTAAAAAAAATAATATCTGGAAACAGATGAGAAAACAAAACAAAAAAATCCATTTTTTTCCATTATCAATCAGCAAGGCAAATTTTATGTTACAATTATTATGTAATTGTCTTTATTCGTATCAGGTCAGATAAAGCAAAACCAACACCAGGCTTCTGCTCTTACAATCAGCAATGAGCCCCAAAAACCAGTCTCCTCCTCCATCTTGTCTGGAAACACCACACTGATGCTGTTAATTCTCCATTACTCTATCTATCTACCTTTCAGAACTCCCTGTTGCTAGCCCTTATAAGCACATGCATTTTTAATCCACACCTAAATCACATGGTTATTTTCTCCATCTCCAGGCCACACAGTTCAGCCTCAGTTCAACCCTGATGCTTTGTGTTCTGGACGAAACTCATGGCAGTTCTCAGCTACCCTTCACAGAGGTGGATGCATACCCTTGCATATCTATAACTAATGAGAAGCATCAACATGCTCCCCTCCTGATGAAACACTGGCCATTACATTTCCAAATCTTCTCAGCAGTACTGAGGTTTCAGAAACATGGATCAGTGATTTTTGCTGTTTCCCAGCCCTGCCACAGCAGGGATCTTCATTCACAGAATCACAAGGTTGGAAAAGACCTTTGAAGATCACCAAGTCCAACCAATCCCATCCTAAGCTAAACCATATCCCAAAGTACCTCATCTACCCTTTTTTTGAACACATCCAGGGAAGGTGCCTCAGCCCCTCCCTGGGCAGCCTGTTCCAGGCACCAACAACTCTTTCAGTAAAAAATTTTTTCTTAATATCTAATCTGCTCCTGCCCTGGCACAGCTTTGTGCCATTTCCCCTTGCCCTATCTCCTGTCACCTGGCTGAAGAGAGCATCACCCACCTCTCCACAACCTCCCTTCAGGTAGTTGTAGGTGGTGAGAAGGTCTCCCCTCAGCCTCCTCAGAGGATTTGCCCTCCAGCCCCTTCCCCAGCCTGGCTGCCCTTCTCTGGACTCACTCCAGGACCTCAGTGCCCTTCTTATGGTGGGGAGCCCAGAACTGGACCCAGCACTCGAGGTGTGGCCTCACCAGTGCCCAGTACAGGGGCACTATTACTTGCCTAGACCTACTGGCCACACTGGTTTTGATACAAGCCAGGATGCCATTGGCTTTCCTGGCCACCTGGGCACACTGCTGGCTCATATTCAGCCTGCAGTCAACCAACACCTCCAGGTCCTTCTCTGCCTGACAGCTCTCCAGCCAGTCTCCCCCAGCCTGTAGCGCTGCATGGGGTTGTTATGTCCCATGTGCAGCACTCTACACTTGGCTTTGTTAAACCTCATCCCATTGGTCTCAGCCCATCTGTCCAGTCTGTTCAGATCCCTCTGAAGAGCCTCCCTCCCCTCAGGCAGATCAACACTTCCTCCTAGTTTAGTGTCATCTGCAAACTTACTGAGGGACCATTAAATCCCTTCATCCAGGTCATCAATAAAGATGTTGAACAAAACTGGGCCCAAAACAAAACTGGACCCCCTCTTCTTGGTATGACTCCACACCTGATGTGACATCACAAAGACACAAACAAGCTGCCAGTGACAGAAAGGAAGATCAGCAATGGGAGATCCTGTTTGACATTGCTGCCAAAGTTTTCCAGCTGCAGCTTGGAGCATGAGCAGTAAATGCTGCATAACTTGACTACAGGAACAAGACACTATAGATACTTCCCACGAGAAAGATTTAAAAAGCCAGCTTGATATTGGCTTGTGTAGTTTAGAATAATTCTGATGACATAAATTATGCCAGGTAGTAAAAGGCCTACCAAGGCCAAGCCCAGAGAGCATCAGTTTCCTGCCCTACATCCCTGACACTGATAGTCCCTCCTCACCAGCTGAGGACTCCCACAAACTAGAAAACTGTTTAAAGCAGTGAACAAGTTTCTCACCCCCAGTCATACATTAATAGAAAAAACTATGCAGCTGAATATGAACCTGAAAGTCCATCTGCACATCTGGATAAAAGCCAAGAGGACATTGATATCACAAGTAATTATTTAAATGCCTTAACTCTAACAGGTGAGGCACTGAATCAAGGTGATTTCAGCTAGAACACACAATGCCTCTCCTTTTAAATCAGGATTGTTTTCCATATTAACTGAAGTGATAAAAACCACACAGAAAACTAAACACTATAACAAATTAGTAATGGTCTCCAAGCTTACGAGTATTCTAACATAACTAGGGGTTGGTTCCATCCCTCACCTTCCCCCTCAATAGATTTTACCAGGAGGTGCAAAGAAAAATAAAATCTATGCAGATGTGTCCAGCTTTCAAAAACAACAGCAAAAATATACTGTTCCCTCTTCTGTTTGTGTATATTAAGGATATGTACTGACTTTATGGAATTACTCCAGCAAGCTGTGAATGATGATGCATGAAATGAAAAAATCTCAGTTCAGTGCACAAGAAGAATACAGAGAACAGTAGGCTGTCAACAAATGCACTTTTTGGAAGAGAATGGATACATACCACATCCTCTTTGGATACAACTGTGCTGAATTCAGTGATTAGATCTCATGGTATCGTTCATTCAAGCAGGGGGCCCTTCCAGGTACCTGTCAGACAAACAGATTCCAATTCTGCAAGACAGCACTGAACAATTAATTCAAAATTAATATTTTATCCAATTGAGCAATACTTTTTATTTACAACTGCCTGCACTTGAGGCAGAGTCAGCTGGAGGCTTACCAAAATGATGCACAAGAGCCTTCCATTAGATTATTGGTCAAAACAAAATAGCTATTCATCATCTATATTCCATGCATCTCTATTTTACTCATCTGTCTGATTGCAAGAACAGGCACATTCTAGATAAGAGACAAATGAATAAATCCTCTTTGCAAACCTCTGCCTGCTGACTACAGTCTCATTCATGATACGAAGCCCCACCTTGTTAAACTTTTTAACATTAAACTTTTCAACATTAAACTTTTCCCCAGCCAGGCATCACAGAATACATGTTGCAGAAGAGAAATAAAGAACTTTGGACGAACTCAAAACCAGTAGCTTCAAATTGCAAGATACAACACATCTACTCCTGCAAGTCAACATTTCAAGAAGCAAGATTATCTATTATGAAACACTTGCAAAAATCAAGATAGGTTGCTTTAAAAGCATACAGAATTTAAAAAACAAAACCACCCAAACAAAAAGCCCCAAAGAAACAAAGGAGAAATCCACCCATGCCTATATATGATGACAGATTCCGAAGCAAAGACACCAAGAGGCACACCAGTGCTTTCATTCAGAAATGGAAGGTTTGTCTTCTCTTTACCTTTTTTGGAGTGTGATGTATTCTAGAGACAGAGTTGAGTCTCTAATACTGTGGGCCTTCAGCACAGCTGATTTTATGCAGGCTGCCTATTGGGCCAATCTGGAAGTTTCCTGTATGTCCATGGTACAGGTATACTTGAAAGCACAGGAGCTTCACTCTCCATGCAGTTACATGCAGGTTGAGAGCAGCTGACCGATGTACAGCTCCCCTTTAGTTTGGAAGGCAATACATGGGAAAGCTCCCTGACTTACTTTAGGAGGTAAATTATCATTCTTCTCTTACTACTTGAGCACTTAGATTTAAGAGTCTTACCAAAAACTTCCAACAATATATGCAAACACAGATTCCAAAAGGTACTGTGCACACACATGCATAAGGGAGCATAAAGGTAATCATCTGTGATCCTGTGATCTCATTCAGCTGCAAACCTCTGCTGGCAATACGTAATAAGACACAGATAAATAGCATGGCTTGAGAAGCCAGACAGGTGATTTCCACTACAAGAAATGTTTCCTATTATTTCTATGCAGTACACAAAAAACTAGTTGAAAAAACAGACAAGTTCTAGACTGGAGTCTTTAATAATATTTTTAAGTAAAATTGTTCCCCTAATACATATCAGTACATTACTAATAAATAAAACTTTGATGTATAAAACCCCATCCCATAACACCCCTTTCTCTCTTGGCTGAGATTAATGAGTATTTGCCTTGATGGTCATGAATATTATTACAGTGTAACTCTCTCCAGGTTCCCTTGAAATTATCCACCAGCCTGTTTTTACAGACCTGCTGAAGATGCTAGAGTAGGACCTGAAGTTGGAACCTCTCTGCTGCACCTTTTTCCTTCAAAAAGCTGCTACAGAGTAACTGCCACAAGGTAGAGGTTGTGAAAAATCTTACCAAACGAAATAAATTAATACCACCTATCAGTTTCAGATTTCAACTGTTATATTTTCATATTATATTGCAAGCATTGGAGAGAATAACATGGTTTTCTCTATTCGCAATCACATTATTGGGACTCAAGACAAACATGCGATTCTGTGATCTAGGGCCAAGTGGACAAGACTTGAAACACAGGCTTAATTTTTCTGTACTGTTTGTAGCATAACATTTTAAAAAAATGCAGAAGAGCATCAGATGGAGAAGTGATACTCTACTGCCTAACCTTCCATCACCCCCTCACAGTCCATGAGAGAGGAATACAGTTCATTTCTAGTTAGCACTGAGAAAGTGAGAGGACAAATTCTGGATGCAACTGATAAGGAGAAGGCTGAGGTAATGTTTGAGTTCTTTGCCTTGTCTTCTCTGGCAGCCAGGATTCTCATAATTCTCAGGTCCCAGAACCTTGCATCCCTGGACCTCTAGGTGGGAACTGGGGGAGTAAATCCCCCCCCCCACCACCACTGTAAGAGCAGAGCAAGTCCGAGACCGCCTCATGAGACTGAATGTCTGCAAGTCTATGGGGCTGGATGACATGCATCCCAGGGGCCTGAAGGAGCTGCTGATGTGGTTGCTGAGCTGCTCTCCATCATATTTGAAAAGTCGTGGCTGTCAGGAGAGGTCCCTGGGGACTGGAAAAAGGGTCACGTCACTCCCATTTGTAAGAAAGGGAGCAAGGAAGACCAGCTAAACTGTCTTACAAGCATTACAGGCCGGTAAGCCTTACCTCTGTGCCTGGGAAAATCATGGAACAGATCCTCCTGGCTGACATGTTGGAGCACGAGGGAAGAGCGTGTGATCCGGGACAGCCAGCACGGCTCCACCAAGGGAAGGTCGTGCCTCACCAATCTGGTGAC
>VZTU01028927.1:125275-207141 GCA_013400835.1 Zapornia atra
AACTGTTGGAGAGGGTTCAGAGGAGCTACAAAGATGGTTAGAGGGCTGGAGCACCTCCCTTATGCAGAGAAGCTGAAGGAGCTGGGCTTGTTCAGCCTAGAAAAGGCTGTGGGGGGACCTCATTGCAGCCTTCCAGTACCTGAAGGGAGCTTATAAGCAGGAGGGGATTCAACTTTTTTAAACGGTAGACAATGGCAGGACAAGGGGGAATGGATTAAAGCTAAAGGAAGGAAGGTTTGAATAGGATATTAGGGGGAAGTTTTTTACAGAGAGAGTGGTGAGGGGCTGGAACAGGCTGCCCAGAGAAGTAGTGGATGCCCCGTCCCTGGAAGTGTTCAAGGCCAGGTTGGATGGGGCCCTGGGCAACCTTGTGTAGATCCAGGCCTGAGGTTGGTGGTCCTGCCTGTGGCAGGGGGGTTGGAACTCTATGATCCTTGGTGTCCCTTCCAACCCAGACTATTCTATGATACTATGACTGTATGCCTGCTCAGTGTGTAATCAGCATTAGAAAAGAAGGTGTAGTAGCTGAAGTAGCGTAACTGAAGCATTAGAAAACTATACTGGCAAAGATGTGTTACCACCGCACCAAAAGTAACTGTAAAACACAGTTTAGCTGGCAGCTGATATCTATTTTATACTCTGAAGAAATTATCCTTGCTTGCTGACCAAGGGATAGCAGTACATTCTAAGTTCAGTAGCACCTTAGCGATGGCATTTGGACACACTTAGGTCACATTTCAACGGAGATGTGTTTATCTAACATTACTAACGCATCAGAAATAGCACAAAACACCTAATCTTACGTTGCCAGAAAAAACCCCTAATTTTTCTACTTTTTTTGTTGGTTTGGGGTTGGTTTGTGGTTTGTTTGACGGGTTTTGTGGAGCTTTTTGTTTTTTAAATTGGCACTAGTTAGGGCACAACTCTCTGAAGTCCTTGGAACCTGCCACTGATTTCCAGTAGGGAAGTGATCTCCAAAGGTCTTCTGGAAGTAAAGCAGATGCAATGAACTAACAATGTTGCTGTAGGGCGCTCTTCTGGGGCAAGCATGGCATTCCGAGGCAGACACTCTTCCCACCAGAGGCAGCCAGCTTCCCTCACTATGGCACCATAGTCTATTCAGAGGAAAGCCTTCTCACCCCTATCAGTGAGTCTGGAGAGGGTCCCGGTGTGATTCAGAAGCCCTACTGTTTCTGCTGTTGGTTATAGGCAAAAATCTAGTTTTCCAGAAATTTCCTGGCACAAACCCAGGTACCTTGAAAGTTTGACACAGATCTTCATTTTTGGGTTTTTCTTTCAGTTCAGTAGTACAACATTTGAGTCTTGCATTGCTTTTGACCAATTTGTTTTAGAAGAATGTTTTGTGCAAGGATTAACAGAAAGGGCTGTTTTTTGGTCATAAAGTCAGAGCAATGTGTTCAGCTAAAAAGTGTATGAGAGGTAACAGAAATTGTCAGGCTGAACTGAAAGACTGTTTTCCATCACTTTGTGTCAAAAAACTAATATTTTTTTCTACTACTACATCAGGAAAATTTTGAATGAACACTTCACAGCTGATTCTGTCACTTCTACTGTTTCATGTCCACTGTATCCCCTTGCAACACCTCCAATATGATTGTTAGCAGCTGGGGGAGGTAGGGAGCAAGAGTAAGAGTAGATGGGTCAGCAGGAAGCGGCCCAGCTGAACTGCTTTGTCAAAAGCACATCACCAATTACTGCTGGCACCAGCTGGGTTAGACTCGCCATTTATCTTACCAATGTAGCAGAGGAGAAAAATCCAAACCAAACCAAGCTGCACAGCCAATCCTACCTGAAATTTTATTACAACTTCATGAAGAAAGTTGCAGGAATTCCCTCCTTTCTATACTTACTGAGAAGCTTTGAGTTGAGCAATGCCATGCAATTCTACTAAGCAAAGTTTACAGAGAAAAAGCCAATTTGGTAAACGGAAGGCAGGATTTTCCTTAAGCATGCTCCAGCCCAGGAAAAATCAATCCAAGAGCTTCCACCACTGTAATCTGCTTCACTTGAATCTTGTGACTTTCTAAAGGCATCTCAGTGAAACATTTAGGTTCACTGGGGGCTTTGGAGGGGCCAGGTGAGGTTAATGCTGTTGAAACTGCTGGAATTATTTTTTTCACTAGTAAGCTCATAGAGAGTTTCAGAGTGTTAGTAGCTTTAATTGCAGTGTGTGAGCTGCCATTAGGAGAGTTACTGACAGAACGACATTTTCTTTCCTCTGACTGCATTCCCAGGATTTTGGTTATGTGGCTATCGATCCACTTAAGTTTTTAGCATTTCTTATTCAACATCTAAAATAGATTAAAAAAAAAAATCTGTTTCAACTGTCTTGCAAGAGAAAATAGGAAAATTTTATCACATCACATCATTTCCATAGGTATTTCTGGAGCATTAAGGAAAAAGATAATGAATTGAAAGTTTAGAAATACAGATATGTTAGATTTTTAAATAATGTGGCACTAACACTGCCATACAAACGTGCCACCAAACAATTACTTAGTAAACAATTACATATATGCAAAACATACTCTAGCTATGAGAAATCAGCAAGGCTACTCATTCATAAATTCAAAAAAATCTCTGAAATTTAGCCAAATCCCAAACTGAGCAGTGTGCTACCCTTCATAACACTTCTCCGGTTAGAGCCTGGCACCTGTAACAATTGATCCTAAATGGGGTTTTTTCGTTTTTAAAAGAGGCAGTCATAGCTGGAATCTAGGACATTTTTCATTGCTAATACACAGGTAATCAATAGAATAAAATCCTAATGGCAACATATTCTGAGGAGAGTAATTTGATGAGGCAACAGGTTTACAATTCCAGTGAGAAATCCGGGACCTGGTCACATCAGCACCAAAACTACTATAAATATCAAGATGATCTGAAGTTCATCCTTACTGTTTGACAGCCTTGCAATATAGACTAAGGGTACCACAAAGCACGTTAATTTTTAGATTTAGAAAATTAAATCAGTCACTAACATGAACTTGAGAAAATGCTATGATTCTTTTTCCAGAACATTTACCTTTTGAACTATTTTCCAGATTTCTACAGACTCAACAGTCTTCCCACTGATTTCTCTCAGTTTTGGATCAAGTATGTACTGACCTACATCTCATTGATGTGACTCGTGACAGTTATTACATGAGCAAAATATGTAGGAACTGCTTAGAATAATACCACAGACTGAAATTTCTGCAAGTTGGCAACAGTGACATAAAACCAATGACACCAACCAAATTTTAACACAACTGCAGCCCTCAGGAGAGAAGATGTAAAACAGGAGTGGAGTGTTGAGAATACTCAGCAAATACTTCTCCGTATCTCCAAGGTAAAGTGAATGGTGAAATTAAGTGCAAGGAACAGGTCACAGACAAGTGATGGAGAGAAGAATTCTACAAGAGAAGGTCAAATGGAAAGATCAAGTTGTTGTTCAGTAAAAACACAATAATCAAAGGCAAAGTATACTAAATTTGAAATTTCACCAGTTTCAGTGTTTGAATCACATGTCCACCCTGCAATATTATTGCCTCAAAAGTTCTAAATAAATCAAAATCTGAACTAATAAAATCTCCTACAGTATATGGACATATTAATTTCTTTATGTAACTGAAAACTGTGAACCATGTGCTATCGATAAACTGTATGATTCTTAATATCCTGGGATATTCAGAGATTAATCATGTTCCTAAGAAATGCTTCTTTAATTTTTAAACTAGATTCTGTCTAGATTTCATAAACTGCAGGCAGGTTAAAAAAGGTACCATTTTGAGCATATTCTACATTGTAAATTTCTCATTAAATTTTGCTTGCCTACTTGAACTATATACAAGGAGCACTGATACACAGGCTTCTTTTTACTACTGCCATTTAGAATCTGTAAGAACAGAGAAAACACAGAGTTTACATAATTTCCTTTTCAGATATTTATGCTTTCAGGTCTCAGCAAGTGGTACATCCACTATTGACTCTGGTGCAGCTGTGGCTGGATTATATACTGCAGGTTTACCATCCCCATCTACCATCTGTCCTCACAGGAAACAAAACGCTGTATTGTCATTCCAATACAAGAAAGAATCACATGTCTCTGTGTCAGTTTACAACTCCTCTTTGAAAGCCTCACCACACCAACAAGTCAACTCTGTTAAGCACATATAAAACTGTAAGTAATAAAACTACTGGAGAGCAAGCTTTTTAAAACTGAAAGGCTTCTTTCAGCTTTAACTTTCCACTCAGCAAAGATAACCAGATCTAAAAACACCTCTGCTAAAGATATCAATGAAAACAGTTCCTGACCATCTTCAGGAGTCATTTTGGTATCAGACAAGATAAATTACTCAAAAGACTGAGAGATTCTGCCTCATTCTAAATCAACATACGTGAAATATCAAATTATAATTATAGCTGTATACACATGTATGTATACAATTTGTAAAAACTAAGATTTCTTTACAGATTCCCCTTTAACCCGTTTAATCTCTCATACATCAAAACCCTCTAAAAAGACTAAAATATGGATACAAGTTGCTTATTTTATAAATAATATTTGAAAGAAGACAGTCTTACATCAAATATCAGTAATGTTGAGATGTCTATCTTTTATTACCAGGTAATCCAATCCAAGAGTAAATGCTCCTTGTACACCATAAGGGTAAGGTGCCATGCACAGGGAATGATTAAACCTCATGTACATCCCTTTATTTTCCTTCTTTAGACCCACATTTCAGTAAGTATAGAAAACAAGGACTATGACCCTTCCCATGCCTGAGGAAAACAAAGGTTTGTCCAGACACAAACATTATCACCAAATTGTTGTCTGCTGGGCTGGACTGGAAATGTTTACAGACCTCACTGAGCTGTTCTGCTGCACACTCTGATATCGTGCGCAGGACAGCATGGAGCAGCAGAATTCACCTTGTACTCAGCCAGAGTAGGATCATTCAATAACTGATAAAAAAGTAATAGAAGTCATCAACAATGGCTCAGTAGTTTTACTGACTGAAGTCCAGGTTTGGCGTGGAGTGCCTTGGCTCAAACTCACCCAGATCCTGGCAGACTGATCTGCAGAGGTTGTGCAAGTTTCATTGCAATCTGTGATTCCAGTCTCTGTCCACTGAGCTCTGCTTTCTGCATGCTGGAGTCGGGTGAATGGTTCATAGCCCAGAAATTCTTCACATTAAAGGTTACACTTGATTCCCCTGGGGACTTGGAATATACATGTAAAGTATGCGTGCATATGTGTATACACATACCACAGGTGTACATCTGGATATACCATGTGAAAGCACATCATGCAAAACTGTGAGCATCTAACAGACAACATTTATAGGAACTCTGACAATCTGCAGGAAAACAATTTTGTTGCTACTGATGATAAAGTGATGCCTCAGAAAGCCGGAATCAAAACTCAATAGCCTTTGGTGACTATTAAGCAGGTATCCTTTATTGCAGCACTGGGCACACAGGGGATCGCTCCTCCAAATGTGTGTGCCCATTAAAGCCAAATTTCTCATATTTATACAGATTAATTATACATCCTCATTATAATTTCTAAGAAAAGGCAGGGTTATGCAAATTATTTCCAGGAAGTGGTTTACATTAACTCCTCCCAGATAGAGCATGCTCAGTGACACTCAGGGGGTCTTCTGGTGGGCTTCAGGGATGAAGGCTGGACATCTTCCTCTCTTTCAGCACACGCTCTTTACAGTTTTCTCCATGCTTATCTGGGCTTCCAACACCTGCACCGAGTAGTTAGTTTTTCACTGAAAACAAGATATACTCAGTCTTTTAATTGGTCGTTAGTCTCATTATTTACGACTCCTCCATCTCCTACTTCCTCTGGTTTCAAGGCTGTTGCACTGTTATGGTTCAGTTTTGTAGCCGCTTTCATGAAACAGCTGATGTGATTACAGCCAAATTCTGCTAAAATTCAAAACTAATCTATTCCTAAAAACACACCAATTCTTACTTCTTTATCTTCAAGGCTGTTACTGTTGCATTGTTATGGTTAAGTTTTGCTCTGCTCTCACAAGCAGCTTACACAGTTACAGCTTTCTCTTAAACCAGCCTTTTCTTAAAACTATGAAACTTCTTATATTAAAGTTGTATTAATTGTCTCTTAAGCTACACCTATACCAATCCACTCAGCATGATCACTTCTCACTGAATCAAAAGTCATATGCCAAAGTCTGTGTTCTTGGCATCAGTATTTTCAGAATGACTGCCACAAGTACACACATACAAGAACTGAAAATACTGGTAGCCTATCATCCACATGACTGAAAAACAGATCTCCATCAGCTTTTGAGCTTGATTTTTATATTGGCTTCAACCAATGTTGTCATGATGCAATTTTCACACTGATTTATCTAGCCCACCTGTTCATACATGCAGGCAATCTAGCAACATGGTGGATCCTAGAAAACCAGCTGTGATGACTTGTACCTACCTATAAACACTTCCCAACCCACTGGTCACAGGATAACACGGAAATGCCCTTGCACCATTTGCTCTTTTGATACCCTGATGTGCTAATCCTGATTTCAGACTGCTCTGGGAAGGAAATCAATGAGTAGCATTCATGCTGTAAGTATTGCCTCCAGCAACAGGTTTGCATAACTTTATCTGTTATGAAAACACACTGAGATGGATAACATTGAGAACAGAGAAGAACCAAGAAAACAGCCTTTTCTTGCTGGTGTTGCTTTCTGTGTTTAAGCAGGATTATTAACTGGTACATCTGATCTTTGGATCTTCCCTTTCCTCTTTCCCAACATTAAACAATAAAACTACACTTCCTTAGAAAAAGTGTGCTCTCACAGGAGCTAGATCATATTTTGTCTCTCTTGGCTGTCACCTCAGGAGCTGAAGTTAGTTAACTGACTTTTAACACAGTGACTCCATACTAAATAAACTACTTATCAAAAGAATGCTGAAAATGAATGCAGCAGGCAACCAAGAAACTTGGGAAATGCTGCAGCTAGAGGTTAAAGGTGCCAATTGCAACTCCCTAGGAGCTCCTGGCACAGTGCTTGAGCCTCACTGACTTCAGAAGTCAGCAGCAAATGGACCCATCTAGTATATACACAACATATTACCCTGATAATTAGCACAACAGTAGGGATAAAGACGACAACAAGCTACCCAAAATCTCCCTGTGTGTACCTCTAGCAGGCTGGGTACTCCATTAGGTCATTATCCTGCTTCTCCAGTATAGCCTCTGTAGTTGCAGGGCTCCAGAAATCAATAAACCAATTTTGGAAACAATGGCTAAACCCATAGAGATCCCAGGATATTATTTTCCTAAATTCTAGAATTTCCAAATTCTAAAAGATTTTCCTAAATTCTAGATTTTTCCAGGTCTTTTTAGATTATCTGTGTTCCTGCAAAATTTCTGTACTTCAAAAAGCATCAGAAAAAACAGGCAATGTTCAACCTACATACACAGCTTTAGTTCCATAGCAATATCTGTGTTCTGGCACAGCTACTTCAAGTAATTAAGAAACTAATATTGCTTCAGTTATTCAGATATGAGCTAAAACAGAAATGTTGAATCATTACCTTTGGGAAGGCACAGCTGAAAGAAGACTAGGGGAAAAACGGGGTGAGTTTTTGTTCTTAAATTCCTCAATAAAAAGCTCAGGTCCAGCTGCTTCCTCAAAGCCAGGGACTAGCCCTTAACTTCAAACAAACCTGGATAACACTTTTTACTTGTCTACTATTGAGTCATATATAAACAAACCTACATCAGAAAATGAGATATTTTACATATAAAAGATGTATCAAGAAGTAGTGGCTTTTCTCTGTAGAAGACTGACTGCTGACAAATTCACTTAAATTGGTCCCTTTGAATTCAAGTCCACAGTGTGATTGCAGTCTATGATTTTCTAGTTAATATCTTTTCTTTTTTTTTTCCTTAATTATTCTGCAGATACATACCCACTGACTTTTAAGGTAGAATCTGAATGCCCCAAGGGAGAGAGTTTCTTGATTATACAACTCTTCATTTCTACCATATTTTAGCACTTCTGTAAAGACTATATATCTGCAAATATCATGTTCTTTCTAGTCCATGCTGAACTTCTTTCTGAAAGGAAAATTGTCAAAAAGATACTTCACAAAGATCCAGATTTAACAAGGTATTTTAGGGAAAGAGGTGGCATAGTTTTGGTTTTTTGGGGTTTTTTTTTGGGAATACTTGACAGTTTTTCTTTGGGAAGACAGAGAAGGAAAACAGCAAAGGGACATCCTGGTAAATATTTCAAAGTATGGTAAAGTTAGGGCAAGAAGAGTTCTATAAGGATCTAGGCAGCTTTCCTGGCCTTTGATTATGCATCCGTATTACAGAGCAGAAAAAGAATGAATTCATACCAAGGAGCTAGAAAGTCTGAAAGGCATGGAATTGAGTTATGTTTACAGTAGCTTTTATAAGGAGAGAAAATAGAGTTCCACTAGATAAAAAAATCGGTAATTGCAATCCAAAGTGAAAAACTATGCTCTTACAAGAAGACTGGTATCTAAACCCCACTTGTATTCATTATGATATGTTTTCCAAATTTTTGCATAAGCACTGCAAATATGATCTTTGACTAAGGGTTTACAACTATCAAGGTAGCCAATAATCTTAATATTTAAAGAGTCAAAATTATTAATTTTGCTCAAAATTGTTTAGATAGAAATGCTAAATGCTATCTCCAACTGGTTTTAACACTGTTTGGGTTTTTTTTTTTTAATTTATTAGAAAAAAGAAGATTACAGAAAAATAGTGTATTTACCTATACAAAAAATGAATTACATTTTATTATGTTCCTGAATCAACATCAATGAAGGCCAGGATATTTGGTAGAGAAATTTGACATCATAAAATCAATTTTAACAACTCCTTGTAGAGTCTGGCAGCCATATCCACTGTGTATTTTGCTTTCAGTGAACTGGTACGTGGGTTTGAATGACGTAAGTGAAAAGGTCTTTTCCTTTATCTCCCTTTAAACTGTCAAAAGCTGTCTATGCACAGTATCTGAAAAAAGTCCCATTGGACCAGAAAATGTAGAGATGGAGGCAGGAAATTTTGAAAAGGTTTTCCCTTTCAATATCAAATGTACACAGAACCACAGAATCACAGAATTGTAGGGGTTGGAAGGGACCTCAAGAGCTCATGGGGTCCAACCCCTCTGCCAAAGCAGCTCCCCAGCTCATATTGCACAGGGAGGTGTCCAGACGGGGCTGGAATCTCTCCAGAGAAGGAGACTCCACACCCCCTGGGCAGCCTATCCCAGGGCTACCTCACCTTCACTGGGGAAAAGCTTTTCCCCATGTTGGTGCAGAACTTCCTGTGCTCCAACTTGCAGCCATTGCCCTTGTCCTGTCTCCACAAACCACTGGCTAATTCCCCCTGCATCCCACACTTAAGATAATTATAAACACCAATTAGGTCCCCCCTTACTCTTCTTTTCTCTAGACTAAACAGTCCCAGCTTATTCAGCCTCTCCTCATAAGGGAGATGGTCCAGACCCTCGTAGCCCTTCTCTGGACTCTCTCCAGGAGATACCTGTCCTTTTTACACCAGGGAGCCCAGAACTGCACACAATACTCCAGGTGGGGCCTGACCAGGGCAGATAAACATAAACAACATTTCATTAAAAGATACTACAAATAAAGTTTTCAACTAGTACCAATTTGTACTAGTACCAAATTCTCATGAGAAACAGCTTCAGTTCCCAGTGTGCCTGCTAAGTTTGATGTCACAGCTGTTACGAACTATAATACCATGATTTAACCTCCGATTGTATTCACTGGATAGCAATTAGTACTTCGGTCTTTAAAATCTATAGCTCCCCCTTGCCAGTCTACCCAGAGGCACTCCTTATAGCCTTGTTCCCTTAAGAAATGCAATCCTACCTTATACTTCTACAATAGGCACCTTAATACCTGCAAAGGGACATACACTACTTCACCAAACACCACACAAAGATGCACAGTGCTCAACGCAAAGCAGATCTGCTTACAGTAAAATTCAGGCATGGTAAATTCTTGCTGTGCATGATCAATAGAAAGCACAGGTTTCCCTTTTACTACAGAAAAGGATATGAGGGAACTCTGACCTGCTGATGTTCAAATCACTCCACATTTCTTAAAAGCATCCGGATACCATAGCAAATAACAGTAAAAAGCAACCTTATACAGTATCAAAAGACGAAGTATGGGAGCAATTTTCAAAATCAAAGCTTTATACTGCATGTTCTGTTATCCAGTTTCACAAGTCTGAGCCTGTACAGCTGAAAAGAGCAAAACTGACATATTAAATCACAAAAAAGGTCCCCTTTTAGACAGTTGCACCCCAGCAACCACTGAAAATCCAAGTGCAAACGTTATACACTCCACAAAAGACACTACCTGCTAGATATGGGAGAGGAAAAAAAATCCCAAACAAAACAAACCCTTTTCTTCTAAGATTTCAGTTCTTCCTTTCAAGTGGAAGGGACCTGTTGAACAGGTTCAGCCATTATTAGGAAGGAATTAACAGACACTTTACACTCAGCACCAAGTTATTGTAGACCCCCAATCTCCTTCAGAAACCAAACTGAAACCACATAAGTTTATCCTACCCAGAGCCTTCTATATGGAAGGAAGCACATCAAAGGCATAGGGTTCAGCACAGGCCCACAGCCAGTCTTGCGGATGACTCCGGCTCAGAAGCCGACACTTAACTTCACCCTGAAATATTCTCATTGAATACATACATTTGATGACCCCCTACACTAATGGATTATACAATGATATTACCTTTCATGGCCTTTTTATTTCAAACCTAACAAAATGACTTGACTCTTTCTCATAAGACACCAGGAAATAATACATTTTGAGTGAAATGACATGTTTTGATGTATCAATGACTTAAACGTTTACTGAAGTAAAATCCAGATCACATGTATCAAAAAAAGAGGTATCAGAATAGTAACAGTGTCAGGCAACAATGTATGGATATGAACTCCTTTCAGCTGCAAACAGACTCAGTTTTTCTCTAAAGGATACTACTAACTAGTAACTAAATTACTCATATTGCCAACATAATGTAATCATATAAAAATTATTATTCAAACTACCTCTAAGCACAGAAGTACCAACTGACTCCAGGAACAACAGCTGTTCTTACAATCACAGTGTTTCTATCCCTAAGGAATATTATCACCTTCTCATGTCATTCTTGGGAGTACCAGCTATTAAAACCAAAGGTATAAATCAACAAGAGTAAGACTGTAAATCATGTCAGCACCACTTAGTGTAAAACCTGTATCTCTATGAGTAGTGAAGGAAGGAAATGGAGAAACTCAGAGGAAGACAGATAATAAGGTAATTAAAAGCAAAAGCAATTGCCATGCTTTTTTGAAGGAGTCATTGTCTTTTCTTTATGCTTTAGAAAAGTATTTTAAAAGACTGGAATTTCAGACATTTAATTAAGAACACAAATCTGAAGCCTTCCATTTCAACACTGTTGAAGACTGGGGATTTAAAATTAATTTATATAAATGATGACTTGGAAGCTTACTTTTCTTTCAACATTTATATGTCAATGTTGTCTCTGTTACTCACTAGATAAACAGCAATATCCATCCTTAAGATGCCAAAAATGCATGTCCTCAAATGAGAACAGGCTTACAGCATCATACTGCATTGGTCATTTGGTTGGTGTTTTTATTTTTGTCTGAATAGTGCCTCTTCCCATTCCAGTAATACGTTAAACTTTCATTTGGATCAAGATAGCAAGGAAACCCATCAAATGTCATTATTCAAATTAAACCCTAAAATGTGGATTTAGGTCAGGTAATAAGTGTTTGAGTGAACAGAATCTTAGGGTGATACCAAATAATTTTGCAGGTATCCCACCTTTTCACTGGGATTGGTCCACAGTGTGAAAATATCAGGTGGCAGAGGAGTTGCAATAAAAATGACAGCATAAGAAGTACAAATCGAAATGCTTTTTGCTAATCTACCTACTAGAACACCAAATCAAAAGCAAATCAGCTCTATAAAAGTTGTGAAAAATGCTTATAAAACAGTAACTACAATTCCAGTTTTAATGCTGCCACTTCTAACTGGAAAAAAAAAAAAGGAGAAATATGGTATAAGTTCAAACCTCTCTAAATGAATTAAAAAACTCACAGCAACCAAAAGTCTGTAAAATTGTTCAAAAGTCCATGAAAGGGATGCTAAATAGAATGCAAAGTAGAGTGGGTTGTAATGAAGCCTGATGATTTTTTGCCTTACAGCAGACTGCATTGTTCTTTCATTCAATACATGCATTCCCTATGGACATGAGTGTCTGGTCAATGGGAACGATGTGATCAACTATTGTAGGAGACCACAAAGATGCATTCACAATTGTTTCCCTACCCAAATTATGTATTGAAGAATATATAATTTATAGTTTAATGGAGCACTGGGCACAAACCTTTCCCAAGTATCCCATAATCATGGGATTGACATTGGTTCATTGCATGAGAAATATTTTTCCAGAAAGTGGCTAAAGAATATGATTAAAATCCACTTTCCATCTATTATTCCTACACAGCAAATTACTTAATATCATTTGCAGCTGCCTTGCGTTACTAAATTAATGTTTACACAGTATCAAAATAATTTGTGATTAAATCCCCCTGGCGTTGTGTGCTCTAATTTGAGCAGAAACATTTCCACTGGGTCTGAAATGCAATGACAGAATGTCTAAAAAGAACTGAAATGAGGTGTGTGTGTGGGGGGGGAGTTGGGAAGATCAGGCTTCCAGTAGTAATTTCAACATTATCTTTCAACTACATGAATTTTTTAAAAAATTAACTATTAGGTTTTGTCAATGTTGTTACAACAACTTGCACTACATCAAGTGGCAGTGTTCTAGGAGTGCAAAAAAGGCTCCTTGACCTTTGGAAAAATTTTAAGTTTCCCAGAAGTGTTCTCCCTGTAGTGTCCCATGGCTCAGATGAAGCCTAAGCAGGTAAAATTCTGCCTTTTCATTTATATGTTTAATTTCATTTGAGTCACTAGTACTACACACAGGAAAAAGAAATCCTTGTCCAGTATTATTTAATTGAACAGATCTCAGGTTTATTTAGATATACTTAAGTGGCTTAGCATTGTTATTAGTAGTTTAAAAG
Source organism: Zapornia atra (assembly GCA_013400835.1). Classification (NCBI taxonomy): domain Eukaryota; kingdom Metazoa; phylum Chordata; class Aves; order Gruiformes; family Rallidae; genus Zapornia; species Zapornia atra. The sequence continues at coordinate 138,445 of VZTU01028927.1, forward strand.
CTAATTTCCAACACCAATTAATTTTAACACTCAGGAGCCTTGCAGTCTGCAATGCATTTATTCCTGGAGCTAACTCTCATTAATGCTACTGCCCCTTTGTAAGTACACTCTCATAGAGAGATAACCCCCCCCTCACATACACACACACACAAATGATCCACTTTGCAATAGACTGTCTTCAAGAGCATGCAAAAGTCTGAAACAAATCTGGCAAGAAAAAAATAATTAAAAACCTGGTCGAAACTGGAAAACAAGATCTAACACAATGTGATTGTGCCAGCTAGGGATCACACCAGGCTAACCTGACAGCTTTTCCTCAATAGATTTTCAATACAACATAACAAGGTACAAAGAAAATCTTATCTAACAGGATTTCAGGAAGGCATTACAGATGGTGTCACATTAGAGCTAGTAGTAAAGTCAGAAAGTGAGGATTAGCAGTAGAATTTAAAACATGCAAGGAATTAAGGAGTTTAAGGGAGAAGGAAAATGAAAGTGGTGAAAGGGAAAGCACCTGGTAAGAAACAGGTTATTTCCAATTTCTCAAAGAATCTATTCTCATTAGGTATTTTATTTAGTACCCTCATCAATGGCAGGGACACAAGTAGGAGTGAGCGGGTTACATTATGAAGAGGAAGATGAAATTTTCAGAGAGATGGAAATCTTGAGAACTGCTGTAGGAGAAACAGCAAAATTCAACTCATGAAATGAAAGCAATTTACTTGGTTACTTTGGAATTTATGCATGGAAAGCATCTAAAGAAAGGCAAGTTGATTATAGACTACAACCTATCAATGCGGTACAGCTGGAGAAGAATCTGACATGACCTTAGGACACAACAAGCAAGAAAAATAATTGTACAAGAAGTTCTCTGAATCCATGCATATCACACTTATCAAGTGTCTTCAAGAGTTATTTAAACTAGAATTGGTACAGAAACGGACCCCTTTGGTGGACCAGGGAAACTGAGTTGACCATAAGGGAGCTTTGCTGTGGGCTTTTTTGGGGATGGGGATGTGTGTCTTTAATCTAAACAAATAATTTTTACAAGTAGGGCCAAAGGATACACAGCTCTGAAGAACTACTTTGATGCTAAAGGACAATGCAGAAAAAATCCCAAAATGAAACCCCAAAACTCAGGTATTAGCTGGCCATGAGTAAATTTAGGCTAAAAATAAGAGAAGTCCTAACTATTGGATCAATTATGTCTTTCACGGTTTTCCTGACTGCTTTAAATATAAATGAAATTAATGATATGACATGGAATTTGCAGTATTAAAGGACAAAGCTTGATGACACGAAAAGTTCCATCCAGTTTGGTTTATCTATCACCTTACACTGTATGTTAGAAAAAACTAGTAACCTCCTTTTACATCGAGAAACCAGAAAGCAGCATCGATAGCTGATTTACATTTAAAACCTGTCTTCTGCAGTAGAGGTCAATCATTCTGTCCAAAACAGCGACCTGAGGGGAAAAACTTGCCATGACACATACATAAAACACTGTTCAGACACAAACCTTTTGAATTGGCTGCATATTTTCAGCATTATCAGTTCCTCATTATTTTGAGTCTATTTGTAGACATCTTTTAGTATCTATCTATGGCAAGAAATAGTGATGGCAAATACAAAGTAAAACTTTTCCTGATGAGTGGGTGACCTAAAACTTCATAGTCTTTAACATACTGAGCACTTCATGCTCACAACTCATTATCTAGAATATATTACAAAATGTCAAGTAAATACAGTAAAACAACGAATTACAGTTCTTGCTCTACACAAAGGATGATGGTGGAGATAGATTAGCAACATTGTGTGTAGATATTACCACTTAGCAGTAATCCCTGGAGTATAAATTAATGTGTTTTTAATGGATACATCACCTGTTTATTTCAGGGAAATATACATACAAAAAAGAAATTTTCCCTTCTCCCATCCCCGTTTCCTACCATTGCTTCATTATTTAACTCTTAGGCTTCTCCTCACTCATTTCCAGTGCTGATAGCTCTCTGTATGCCAGCCCATTCCACTGTGCTCCTATACAGGTAGTATTGGACAACATTTTAAATGCACCCTTCTTCCCCCAAAGCTCACCCCCCCTCTAGAAATATTTATCTAGACCCAGCACAGTGCTACTTCCACTGCTATCACAGAAATACATTTATATTATGCATGTCACTATTAAGTTGCCCTCACTTGATTCTTTGATGAGGACCTTGAAGGTCTCCACAATACAGTCAGAATTTTTAAAAACATTCTGGGAAGGCCCACCTTTCCTCATCAACACATTGCTACAAGCCCCAGTGAAATCAGGGAGCATGAAGGTTTCAGAGCCAGCCTAAGCCTGTGCCAGGAAGCCCATGCAGCTGGGCATAGCACTATGTGTGAACCTGTCACCTTTATCACAAACGCAATACTTGCTTTCCCATGGAGGGTTCTGCTCAGGGTGCCGTATGCTACACCAGACATCAAGGTCAGCACTCAGTTTGGCTCTTGGTGCATTTGTTTCCCTCACTAGTGGTTCCCTTACTAAGGCCCAGACTTGCACTGCAAACAACTTTGTAAAACTTCCATGCTTTCTGTAGCACAAAATGGGGCAATTCATTGGTAATGTGGAAGTTTCTGTCCCTTGCTTCTCATCCAGTCTTGTGATCAGTGTGGTTCTCCATTTGAAAAAAAAAAAAAAAGCAATTATCTTCCAGGTGAAAAAAAAAAAAAAGATAGAACCTAAGAAACAATTTATGAAGTGTACACATTTCTTTGAATTAAGCAAATCTTTCTAAGCCTATTAGGCCTATCTGAAAAAATACATTTTATTTATACTTAGTGAGCACAGAGAAAAGTCTTTCATGTTTGTAAAATCATCAGTAAATTGGCCCACTGTCTCTCTCCAATGCATCATGTCTGGTGATGCATGATCTCTGGTTCTCTCTCAGCAGGCATTTGGCCTTTCTGTTGACCAACAGACACGAGGAACACATGGACGTCGTGACTCTTACGCCTGTGACAACTTTTCTTTACAAACAGTGAGGTGGAGACACACCAACCCCTTAATGATCAGCACAGCCATTCATCCTATGTACTGAATGAGACAGGATGGGAAGAGAGACAGAATTTGACAAAGTCCACACTTGTTATTTCCATGACCCTGTTCTTTGAATCATCGCCAGGAAGTGAAAGACTGAAAAGAGGCAGGATTTTCTCCTCTCCCACTCTGTTCTGGATCAAATCACAAAGCTCCTTCATTTACCCAGGTCACCTATTCTGAAGTGTTACCACGGATCTTTGCCTACAACTCTTCTGAGATACTTTGAAGAATCCTTTTCTACAATAAATACTTTTCCTAAAGTATGTGTGGCTGGTAAGGCCTGCTTTATAAAGGAGGAAAAATGAATTAAAATTCTGAGGGCTGCTCTGCCACTTGTATTTGTTTCAGTCTGTGCTCATGCTATGCTCCAAAGAAACTGATAAAAGCAAAAGAACAGGTACATTCTGTACTGTTATTCTGTCAAAACTGCATTAGAGATGAGAAATAAATCTCAAGGTGCATTACTTTGTTAAGCATGAAAAGAAAATCATTTCTTTCTAAAGTCCAGTTACTCTCTCATTTCTAAAGCATTGTAGAATTGCCCTATTTTTGAGTCACCAGTGCAAGAAAGTTTAGTTTTGTGCTGGGAAGAGTTTGGGTTTTTTCCTCTGGGATGATCACTACATACAGTGTGACATCCCACAACTCACAGGAGATTAGGATTTTAGGATTTTATCATATCAAATATCCTACTAAAACATCTAAACAAAACAACAACGAAACCATCTCAATTTCACCCCCCAACCTCGAGTCATGAAAAATAAAAGCCAGCAACATTCACACTTGCTACAAGAAAAAACAGTCAACTACAAGAAGGCTTATTCAGAAGTGTGCTGGGGAGTCCTGGCACCTCTGCCCTCAGAACAAAACAGCTGGAAAGTGGCAAGAAGGTGGTAGATAGAGAGATGGTAAAGATGTGGCCAACCAAGGTTCTGGCATTTTTCAGAAGCATTAACATTTTTCTAGTATTCGTATCTTCTGATTCATTTCTGCCCATTACTTTACCAACACACTGCTAGTGCACAACACATCACCTTGACAAAGAAAAGCTGGTATTTAGAGGTCAAGAATGCAGCTCTTTTTATCATAGAATGTACACAAGTTCACCAGAGGAAAACATTGGACCTTGTAGAGGGCAAAGAACCACCATCACCTTTGTTTCTTTGTAAATAGCCTGCAAACACAACACATGCTTCCCCCACGCTAAGTATGCACTTCAGAGGAGTGAAAGGGAGGCAGCAAAATGCTTTCCCATCCTTTTTATTAGTACTCAGTTCTCACTTCTCTTAGACTTTTAGATTTTCTAACATCCACTCACCTTTTCCACTAGTAAAATAAGCCAGATCCTACATCCCTGAAATCAAAGTGTTGTTGCCTCCTTCTGTGAGGAGAGAGTGGACTCTGCTTCCTAAAAAGCATTTATACAAACTAACTAGCTCTTCTATGGATGGCATCTCTGATCTCAGCCATAGATCACCAATCACCCCAACACTGTGAAATTATACAGGGAGCCGGACCATCTGACTTATTCAATGGAAAGTTACCCCATCAAAAAGTAAATATAACAAACTTTAGGCCAGCTGATCTAGCCCCACACACTGTCACCTTGCCATTTGATCCAAGAGCAGGATGGATGCACCTCCTGAGGTCAAATGTGTGTGGATTAGTCACAGCATGAAACCACAGTCTAAGGAAACTAATTTGAATGCAGGTGAAGGGCTAATGAAAAAGTAAACATTAGAGCAACCTGTTTTTTTAACACAAGAGCAAGAGCATTAAATACATAGTCACACACACAGTTTGATTTATCTCAGTTGCTGAGATTGCATGCTGGAAAGTTGTAAAGAAATTAGAAAAACAGCATTGCAGGTGGGGGGTTGGGGGACAGACACCAAACCCAAAGCAGTCTACAGTCTGCAATTTGGAAGTAAAAATAGCATCTGATCTCAGCCACAGGAAGAGAAGCAGATTTCAAGGAAGAAGCAGCAGTATGTTTTTTCTCAGCATGTCTGGAAGAGCTGACTAGAATGGACCAGTGAGCATGAGATGTGGTTGTGCAGCAAATGGGACTTGGTGGTGACAGGCAATGCAACCTCTAGCAAAATATCAGTATGGCTTCCCTTAGCAAAATGTCTGCTCCAAGTAGGAAAGAGGATACAGACCTTAGGAGCAGAGCAATGAGACCCCCTTGCACACACTGCTGTATGACTGGAGGAGGGAGCTGGTGACTGGCTACCTCAGCAGCTGCTCAGCTAGGACTACAGCCTGTATATTCTTCAGAGGCAGCAATCCTCCTTACTACGTATCATTCAGTTTTATCTATCTCAAACGTTTATATTCAAAGTCTTGTTATGGGCAGAAATGAAACATGTAAAGCCAAATTTGGTTTTGGTAGTACAACTGAAATCTTAACAGTCTAATCAAAGAATTATTAGTCCAAACTTACCCAGAAAAAGGAAAAAAAATTGCTCCACAAAAAGAGGGTAATCTTAAAACTCAAATTAAAATTGTTATGTTGCTGGTGTCTATGCCTTTGCCATTGTTACATTCACCCATGTTCTGTTCCTCTGGGTCCTGATGTCAATGGCTTCAGTGTGGTCATGGAGATGGATAGTGAGTCATATGCACAAGGGGTCTTTCACTTGGAGGTTTATGATGCTGGTGGTTTATTTTTTGTCACTCCAGGATCCGATTGGGGTAATTTCTATATGTTTTCTAATATATTTTTACATGTTGCTTTTCCCTCAATAGTCTGCAAGTTCATTTACTACACATAGTGTGCTTTACGTATGTTAGATACTATTTCTTTGCTATCCCTAAAGCTTATTTTGTCCAAACCCCACACCTGCCTTTCTTTTATTGAACACCAGAGCTTATTTATTTTTCTTTACAATCCTGAGGGTGTCCAATGTTAGCTTGGGTCCTGTCTCCTATCATCCCCTGCTTATACCCCACTAGACTGCACCCCATGTCCCTACTTTCAAGGTCTCTGCTGTCATACCAGCCTCACAGTCCTGTATTACTCTACAGTCACAAATATCTCATTCTACACAAAATACCTACTGGTTACTGTTATCTATATGAAAACTAATTTTGTACCATGTAAAGATATATATATAAGTAAAGCAAATAGGGCACAGCCACCTGGTCAGAAGAAAAAATGTTTTCCTAGCAAGTCCAGTGCTTGGCCCTGCAGCTAGCAAAGGCAACATGCTATTACTGTGCTACAGGACCACACATTTCAACCCCGGTCAACCACACCAGTGTCACATCAGTTTCACATCTAGAGTAAAGCTTTGTTTCTTCAGCAGTCCCTGGCAGGAATTTGTTACTAGCCTCAGCCAGTACACAGGCAGAGGAACTGCTTCTTTCAGTAAAAGCAGCATACAGGAATACCAGCACTGCTGTAGAGGTAGATATGGTAATAATCTAATGCTTTTTAGCCTCCATGTGTGCAGAAATACTAGAAGAGAAGCAGAAAATCCACATTGGCAGCTTGGCACAGCATCTTCTCTCATTCATGCTCCCATACCAGATAAGCATCAAAATCCTTAACTGATTTTTAAGCAGTATCTTACTACTAAACCTGATTTAGTAAATAAATAAATCAAAATCATTTAACCCAGATCTAAAGGGCTAAAATGCCTTCCATCGGCTTTCTGAGAGCACTTGATGTAAAGGCTCCCTGAGAAATGAAAAGTGCTGAGACTCTAATTTGGAAATTTTGTTTCTCTTGGGCTGCCAGGCACTACCCTTAATTTCAACAGTCGGCAGTAAAAAACTTCAATGTGAGGGCTATTAAGAAACAATCAGAGTAAGCCTCATGGAGAGCCTGTGTTTGCCAGGATTCAGTCTGAAACTAAACTGACAAACAGGGGGAAAATGCAACTCAGCTGCATGGATCAGTAAGACAGAAATAAAAACCTGGATAACAAAACTTAATATTCTGATTTAAGTGTGTGTGATTTTATTAAGTATGTGTCATCAAACTTGGGGATAACCTGTCAGAGACTCTTTATTATGACACATGGACATGCTACTGAACTTGAAAAATCCCTCCTAAACAGTTTTAATTCCTACTTTTAGACTGTTTGAATATGAAAATAGAATGTTCTTTCCACCCATCATCGCAGTCCTGATCTTTTCATTCTTGCTTCCTTTATTAAATCCCTTTGAATTCTAGTAACACAAAAATGAAACTGATTTAGATATGGTAATAGTCTAATGCTTTGTATCCTACACATATGTAGAAATACCAGAAGTCAAACACTTCTAAGCTTTCCCCCCTACTCCCCTTAATACTCCCACAACGAATCTTTACAACTGTACTGCAGATTTTGAGACAGAGTAATGCTGGGGCTGTTTCATGGCATTGCCTGAGGCTGTGAATGCTCTCAGCCCTCAAACATTATCCTTCAAAGTTTTTAGAAGTTTCTCAATTCTTTGTTTAGCCATCACAAGGAATATCTCAAGTTTCATGCAAACCAGAGCCGAAAATAATTAAAAATCCATCTGCCTTCATAAATGATACCTTACAGAAAATACAACGTGTATCATCCTGACTGGGAGGTCCCTCTCTACTCTGCCCTCGTGAGGCCCCATCTGGAGTCCTGTGTCCAGATCTGGGGCCCCCAATACAAGAAAGATGTGGAACTGTTGGAGAGGGTTCAGAGGAGGGCCACAAGGATGATTAGAGGGCTGGAGCACCTGCCCTACAAAGAAAGGCTGAGGGAGCTGGGCTTGTTCAGCCTGGAGAAGAGAAGGCTGTGGGGGGACCTCATTGCAGCCTTCCAGTACCTGAAGGGAGCTTATAAGCAGGAGGGGATTAAACTTTTTTAAAGGGTAGATAATGGCAGGACAAGGGGGAATGGACTAAAGCTAAAGGAGGGAAGGTTTAGATTAGATATTAGGGGGAAGTTTTTTACAGAAAGAGTGGTGAGGTGCTGGAACAGGCTGCCCAGAGAAGTAGTGGATTCCCTGTCCCTGGAAGTGTTCAAGGCCAGGTTGGATGGGGCCCTGGGCAACCTTGTGTAGATCCAGACCTGGAGGTTGGTGGCCCTGCCTGTGGCAGGGGGGTTGGAGCTCTATGATCCATGGGGTCCCTTCCAACCCAGACCATTCTATGATTCTGTGATTCTATGACTGCATTTCACTGTTAAACTAGAGGTGTGCATTCTGTTAGTGAGTGTTGAAGGCTCTTTTCTCAGCGAGTGTGTAAATAGCACTTCATTAACTTCAATAAAGACATTTAACACTGAATTATTGCATTTCTGTTTCTAATTGTGGGCAAACCAATTAAAAACCATTTAGTAGGGTTCCACCTGATTAAGTTTCTGCATTTTTCCTTGAATGACAAGAAATGAATAAGAAAAATAACACAAGTTGTAAAAAAGTCAGGAAACTGATACTTTTGAACATAAGAACTATTGGATAGTAAGGGCAAATAATCTGTATTCCAGCAACAGTTATCTGCCTGTACATACACAATTTTATTTGGATAGAACAGTTCTTATTCTCTAAATTCACAGCAAAATATGTTAGTGTTGAAGAAGGAATTCATTATAAGAAAAATCAACTGTTGATGAGAACAAAATTTTTCAAAATAAATATTTGATTTTCAAAGTTTTCATGTTCTGAAAGCATAATTAGCTAAAGGGCATTAAATACTTTGATTTAGAAAAATGCTTTGAAAGTAAGCTTGATTTGTTGTTAGGGGAAAAAAACCCAAGCAACCCAACCAAAAACCTTACATGAAAAATTAAGCAAGTAAACAAGAGTGCAGTTTTTCTTCCCACTGCAGGGTCTGAGTTACAGGTTGTCATGCCACTAGGGTGGACTCATTCTGCTGACCTGCACCAACAGAAAATTCACCAACTTCAATGCATTTAAAACCAGAATACTATTCAGGACGCAGTTTAGAGAAGGATCTGTAACCTGTTCCTGAAGATTAGTAACAAGCACTTCCTGTGCTGCTTCTACATTTCTATATAATAGAGGAACAGAACTAATAAGAAGAAATAATTTTACTGCTGCCATTCAGAACTCTCTGGAGGTAAGTAAAACCCTTAAGAATGATATCAGTTCCAGGCTGCTGCACTGAAAAGCTACCAAGAACAAAGGACCAGTGAGTAATAGATATAAATATTATGGTTTACCCCCCTTCTAGGCATTGAGGATAAAACGTTTGAAGTAGGGTGCATCCCCTTCTCACAATAGGGAGAAGAAACTCTCTTGGGTTTCAGGTGGGGTAGAGTAAATTGTCACAAGAAGCTGGGAGAGCACACAGCCAGGAGAGCTGGCCCAAACTGCCCAAAGGGATATTCCATACCATATGACATCACACTCATTATATAGAGGGGGCTGACCAGGGAGGAGCAGAGCCTGCTGGACAGACAGTGTCCAGTTGGGTAAGCAAAGTGCACTGTGTATCACCTACTTTGTACACTTTGTTCCACGTCCTGTTATTTCCCTCTTCCTTTGCTCTCCCAGCAAACTGCCCTTATCCCAAGGCAACAGTTTTCTCTTTTCCTTCCATTTCTCCTTCCCACCCCACCAAGATGCACGTGGTGCAAGGCTGACAGCTGGGGCTAAGCCATGACAGAAGCACAGAAAAGGAGGAAGAGGAGATCTCAGGAAAATTCCTCCTGTTACATTTTGAATGCAGCCAGACACGTAAGTGGCTAGAGACATCAGTTACAGGACAGGCTGGAGCAGAACTTCCTGACACCATCCAGACACTGAGACATCCAATTCTGGCCCTGAAGGAGAGCCACTGAGTGCCCACAGCATGTGCTGCCTAAGAGGATACTCTGAACCAGCGAACAAGCAGGAACCAGCTGCCTCTAGTCCTGCATATTCTGGCTATAAACTTGCCTGTGGAACGAGTGTCTGCAATACTCTCTCTACTCTAAAAAATCACCTTTTCATGTAAATTAACTTTTCAGTATCAAAGTCCAACTCAGCCAAATTAAAAGCAGGAGAAGTGTGGCTCATTAGGAACACATGGTGCTAAGTGACAGTCTAAATAGGACAGCTTTTTATATCAGTTATTCTAGAATAATTCAGCTATAATTTCACTGAATTCCATTATATTAGTATGATTCACTAGTTCCCTGTGGATGTAACAGGGACACCAGCACAAACCTGATTAGAATCAGGGTTATCCCAACACAGGTTATAATGTATCTTGTATAGGGTTAAAGTAGTAACCATGCTCATTCACTCTTAGCTATTTGAAACTCTAAATCTTGATTTATATATATATATCCACATGCATATATACATACACACTGGTACAGCACTGCTGTACAATCAGGAAATTAATTTATTTTTCAAAGACGTTAATTTTGAGCAAAAGTACTATTTAAGCTTTCACTAACCTTAAGCTTTCAGTTGTGATTAAGGAGATCAGCATCAAAACCAAACGAGAAATGGAGCAATTTTACTTACTTGAGTTTAATAACTACTTAATTTAAGATAGGATATTTATTTTCACATCAAGTATTGGCAATTATTTGGATTAGAATTTAAAAACAAAGGAAAAAACACTCCCACTTGTTATTGCTTTGACACTGTATTACCCCACAAAATGGAATAACTAAAACTCTTCAGACCAAAGCTGACATTCAGAAAGCAAAATGATCAAGCCATGTCAGTAACTTAGCTCAATTTCTAAATATTCAGGCACTCAGCATTCTTCTGTGCCTTTATTTGAACACGTAGACTATGAAACCTGCCCTCATTCATTTTCTGATGTACTATTTTGAAAAGAACTTTTTTATATTGCTTTGGATATTCACTATGATTGTGCAAAATGTTAGATGATGGGGCCTGGGAATTATACAATATCCATGGCATTGATTCAAGAAAAAATAGCAGTGAAAGAAAACTTTCTAGTGCTAGGGAGTGAAAGAAAAAAAATAAAAATATGATCCTAGGAGAGTATATATTTTAACCAGTCTCCCCAGCCCATCAATTTAGAGTTCACAATTCCTGATCTTTTGCTGTCCATCTCTGCTTCTCTACATCTGGAAACTATTCCTTGATCTTTTTTACTGACCGGTATCAAAGCTGTGGCTTGGTTTGTTGTTGTAGATGATTTATTTAAAGAAATTTCTCACATTCTTATTACTGCAGCTAAGAAAATGGGAAACGGTCCTTCTGAGAGCCTTTGTCAGGTTTCATGCTCATCACAAGCCAGCTGGTGCTTAAAATTAATTACAATTGGTTACCTTGGTAACACTAAATCATGCTTGAGAGTTTCAATATTGTTTATCCTTCTAAGTTTCTACAGCAAATTCAGTTGCAAGGGTAAAAGACTGGTGACCAAAGTTCAGAATAAAAAACAATCTAGACTGATACTGCAACTGAATCAGTACCCCTTTTCTCCACTTTCCATGAGAGCATTTATAGCTCGTTCCATTCTGGTTTAAAATCATTTGAACTTTTGGTATCTACCCTTAAAAGGCTACTCATCAAATGCCTACTGTTCACATCAGACACCTACTGTTCAAGCCATAGATTCTTAGATCTCTGCTAAATTGGTATTGATTTCATATGTTCAATTAAAAGCATACGATAACTGGGTTGAAAGCAGAGACTGAGGAGCTTGTTATGTTGTTTTTAAATAGGGTAGAGAAGAAAAAAGCCACTTTCAAATACATCCGTCCTTTCCCAGCAGTCCAAATTCCCCCTATGATTTAGGATAAAGCAGCATCAGAAGAACATTAAGGCTTACTTAGTTCCTTAGATTTAGAAGAGAAATTTTGGTTTACTAGTAAGATGGGCTTTTTAGTATATAGATTTTCCTGCAGGGTAAGGGCTGGAGAGTTATAAACTCTGTACCTAAGTGCTTGGGTATATTTTGATAACTGTCCCTTTGCTACCTTAGGCTTAAACGTTTTTAAAAGTAAAGATCTCATTTTATTCTGCAATTGCCAAATTTGCAGCTTAATTTTTGACTTGCTACAGAACTGGTTTGGGACTCCTCTTTCAAATACTGTGTAATAGGAATCAGCAGCTAATAGTTCTGAATAAAGCTTCTTTATAGTAACATAAATGGTTGTCTGTTTTCAACCAGCTGTTTCGGTCCCTGTAAAATATGAGTTGATAAAGTCATCCCACTAACCTGAATCATATCGCCTCTCCACCATGAAATTTTCCCCCCATGATAAAAATACAAGGAAAAAAACCCCTCTTTTTCCTCCTACAACCAAGGCACTTCTATCATCCCCACCCTGCAAATGATTTTTCACAGTGGCTTCTTGCTCTGTATCTTTTGTCTCAAGAGCTCAGGGATGAGGAATTACATTAGATTAACATACCCTCTCTCCTTGTATGTCTACAGGAAAAAACTGGGAAACATAGCTCAGGGTTTGAGCAAGCCCTGAGTCCTGAGACCTCAGATATGTCAGGAGAGCACATCGCTAAGGTTCAAGGTAAGAAGAAAAACTGTGGCTAAAGTTGTCAATAATAGACCTTTCAAGTCTCACTCATTTGTCTCCTTGTCATCACCTCCTCCACACTGCCACCTGCTAAAGCATTCATAGCAAAATGCCTTCCCTTTTCCCTTCCTGATCCATGTGTCAATGTGCTGGACACTTGGAGCGGGGCCAACACACTTGTGTGCTGCAGAGAAAGCACCTAGAAGGCCTCACGCCCTCTGAAAGAAGTAGATCCTCTCCTTCAAATCATCTGTAAGGCCCAGCTTGGATGCACACATCCATTTCACGAACTGCAAAGCAAATATCCAGCCCAGGCATCCTCTGTGGTCATGAGGCCCAGTGCAGACAGATGCATGCATTGCCACTCCTGAAAACTGCCAGAGAATTTCACTAAGTTCCCTGGCCCTTTTAGAGCCCAGAGTGAGGATAGAAAAAGTAAATTGATAACCGCTGAGCTGAAGAATACAATGACCTCCATCAGTAAAAATACCAGTATGAATCGGTGTAAAATAACATCTATTCAGAAGGTGAAGGATGAGGTGCAATTAACCTCACTTTGCAATTGATGCATGCGTACAGGCAGAGTTCTGGCACCCATCGTGAAGGCAAGTAAAAGACATTTCTTGAAAAGTTCTATTTAAAACACGTCCCCTCTTTCATAGTAAGAAGTGAAAAATGTGCTCTTCTCACTTTCCCAGTTGCACAGAGAATTGGCACCACAGAGACAAGAGTCCGTATTAGCCCAGAACAGCAGATGGAGCACATTAACATTCTCCTTTCACATATTATATAGAAGTTCTCAGTTATTTCCTTTGCCACTAATATGACATGTGAAAATGAAATCCTTGACTACAACAAACAATGCACTGGAGTATAAATGCAGAGTAGATGAGTGCTGACCTTTCCCTGCTTCTAGTGCTGCTCTCACTGGCACACACCATAAAGAAAGAAGTAGGCTGATCAGTACAGAGCTGTGAGAACAAACCTGGGGCACAGAGGGATAGAAACTTCTCTGGTGTCCAGCAGGAGAAGAAAGGGGTGGGACAGAAAAGCATGTAATTCAAATGCTCACTGCGTTCCTCCTCAACAGAGAGGAAAACGAGGACCCAGCAGGTGACTTAGATGCACCTTTTCTTGAACTGTTTCATTCATACAACAGCCTATTACTGCTTCATTAGCTCCACAGATCTGGGGCTGAGATGTGTAGCGTCGCTTTGCCCTTTGGATGCTACTCTGTTCCAGTGCAGTCCTTCATTACAATTAGCATTAGTTAAGGACTAATCAACAAGAATACAGATTGAAGAACCGAGTTGTTTGAATTCATGTATTATCATACTGCAAGTTTCAAAGTTTGACACAGCCTGTCAGAGCCCGTGGAGCTTTTTAGTTAAGCACAAATCCAAGCCTCTATCTAAAACCTTATGTAAAGCCTACTGCTCCTGGTGTCATATTGTCCTCACACATCTTCCCCTGCTGAAACACAGCTGTCAGTAAACATACAGAATTTTGCCCCTACATTACCTGTGGCACTGTGTTGCTCTCAAATAAAAGGAATAACATTTAAAACCTGATTAATTTTTCCATACAATTCTTATCTGTCATAGACTCCACCAGTTACACTGGTATTTCCTTCTTTAAAGGAGAAACCACTAATCAAGTTGAGATGCCCACTGACGTAGATGACATCTCAAAATTTGTCCCTGCTAACAAAAACTGCAGCTTGGGCTCAGATCTTCTGTGTGACAGGCTAATATACTACCTCACTCACCTACCCCACTCTCTTGTTTTGTTCTTAATCTTGCGCTGCATGCATGGGTATCTGCCCTCTCTGTGCACTGTTCATCAGATAACACTAGGTTGCTATAGTGATTGCTTAAAAAAAAAATGATAAAAAGTGAAAACTGAATTGTGGAGAACCCTGAGGCTAAAAGTTGGATAAATGACCAATCCTGAAAATGAAACCTAAGTATCATTTTTCCTGAATTCTGCTGGAACTGTTTGTAAGGGGGTATATTCTCCCTAAAGGAAAAAAAAAAAAAGCAAAGTAGCACATTTCTGCTATTAAATCTTTCCAATTGGTACCTATGTTGGAGGGGTTCATAAAAAAGGGGCATTGTGAAACAGTGCAAAAAATTTCTCTAATATTAATTTTGTACTTCCCCAACCAGCTTTCTGTTCCAGGATCAAATTTGGAAAATTACCCTCATGCCTCCCAAAGTGATATAAATCACAAGGAAGTTAAATTAGATGCCTAAGGCCAAAAAGCATCATTGCTTCCTGAAACCTGAACTTTACATTACTGTTTCAAATAAATATTAATACGTTAAACTCTTCTATTTAATAAAATAGTCGATGTACACAGACACTCACACACTTCAGCTTATTTAGTAACAAATATTTATATGTTCATACAATTTATGGAGGAAACACAAAATTAAACCCCATTATCTTGGCAAAGCTAGCATTTAAGGTCTCACAACCCTTTTAAATTAAGCCTAAATTGTGACACAGATGTTTCCCTCAGTGAACCTACAGAACCCAACCTGCTCTGGAGTATGAGTATATACACTACCCAGTGTGCTGGGTTTGGCTGGGATAGAGTTAATTTCCTTCACAGCAGCTAGTATGGTGATGTTTTAGATTTGTGCTGAAAATCATGTTTGTAATATAAAGATGTTTTCAAGAGTGCTAAGCAGTGCCAAGGCCTCTTCTGCTGCTCACCCCACCCCACCAGCAAGGAGGCTGGGGGTGTACAAGGGGCTGAGAGGGGACATAGCTGGGACAGCTGACCCCAGCTGACCAAAGGGTAGCATATGGCGTCATCGTCAGCATACAAAGCTGGGGGAAGAAGCAGCAAGGGGGTGATGTTCCTAGTGATGGCATTTATCTTCCCATGGAATTGTTACATGGGATGGAGCCCTGCTTTCCTGGGACACCTGCCTGTCCATGGGGAGTGGGGAATGGATTTCTTCTCTTGCTTTGTTTGTGTGTACAGCTTTTGCTTTGCCTATTAAACTGTCTTTATCTCAATCCCTGAGTTTTCTCACTTTGACCCTTCTCATTCTCTCCCCATCCCAGTGGGGGGTGAGTGAGTAGGCGGCTGCGTGGGGCTTAGTTACTGGCTGGGGTCAAACCACAACACCTAAGATAGTGCTTCATCAACTGCCGTGCCCATCTGTAACTCCCGTTGTCCTATGATGGCCCAGAAGGTAGGTGACTGCAATGCTGAGAGCCTCTTAGGAATAATTTACAGTCCCAAGCATTAAAAATAAATTAGTGAAACCTCAGAACAGCAAGTCTCCACTCAACAAAAGAGGAGAAAGAAACAGAAGTTAGGGACCCAAAGTCACTAACGTAAAAGACAGCATCAGCATCCCCCAGGGAACCTTGTGGCTTTAAAAATTTTCCAACAGTTAAAACAATTGCTTGAAAGCTATGACTCAAACTAGCTGGCTTCCTGCAAGTGGAATAATTAATATGCTATTAAAATCAACCTTAGAGATAGCTATCAGGAGCAGCACCTACTTATAATGTTTAATTATTATTTTAGCCAAACATTCCTAATGCTCCATGAATGTTCAGAGGCACAAATCTCTGCAGATTTGCACGACCCTGGCTTGGTGAATTAATTCAGGAATACAGGCATATATGAAGGCAGTTCCATGGACAAATACAGGAAGCCAATCCCTAACTAAACCTTCATTACTGACCTCATTTCTGTCTAGTTCTGTATACTAGTGATAGTGATTTTATACAGTGATCAGCATAACACTAGCTCCAGTGGATTTAATCATTGCACAGATATTCTTTTTGCTTTAGAGGGCCATCTATTGGGACACATCAGTGCCGGGAGTAGGTGATAACCACCTCAGTATCTCAAATTTGTACCAAAAGATCAAAACATGTGTATGTTTGAAAACTGTTGGAATAACAAAAAGTTTAGGGAACAGTACCTGCTTTTCAGCAGATGGGGAACTTGCAATGGCTTTCACTTCACCATTCTCTTAATTAATGGCCAGGTACCCGGTTTCTAGCCTTTGTTCTGATCCCTGACTGAAAGAACAGGTCGCAAGTAATATAATGCATAAATTATGTGATAAATAGCCATCACTTTCACATTTCTGTAAGGATGACCCAGGACTGATGTAACCAGAACATCTGTATGAAATTGTGCTCTTCATGAAAATTCAAACACAAGAAAGTCCTCAGATACTGAGAAATGACACTGATATACCTCCTTCAGATAATCAAGGAAAGTTGCTAACCAAAGGGGAATCTGAACTTTAATGAAATTAAGAGATCTAATCTGAAAAATACTTAAGAAGATTTTCTGGGAAATGGTGCAATTTATTGTCATTCTCCCAATTCTCTAATTTCACAGTTTAACAAAATAGTTATGATTAAGGTTTACTACTTTATATAACTAGAAAAAAAGTAAGTCTCTTTTTCCTTCTCTGGTTTTAGAAGGCAGAAACAGGGCAAGCAGGTAGGCAAAAGGAAGAAATGAAACTATTTGGCAATGAGCAGAAGATTGTAAAGCCCATTACAATTCTGAGAACAAAAACTGCTACAGCTACATTTTAAGTAGATGCCTTCAGGTACCTTGTGTAATTTATGGACAGCTGCAAGTCTGGAAGCATCTATGACAGCCACAGAATATCATTCCTCTAATGAAGTTAACTAATGGTATTTAAAATGTCATTTCTTAATCTAAAAATGAATACAAGCCATAATTTCTCTTATGGGTATTTACACATTTGAGATGGAGTGACTACACGATGGGAATTCTAAAAGTAATTACTTCCCATACATTTATATTCCAGCCCAAAGAGCCAGTACCTGCTGGTTGCCTTTCCTATAGAGAATTACTTGAAAGTTTTTGCATTCTCTCCTAGGGGAAAAATACAATAGGAATCTACAGAGAACATCAATTTTCTTTGCTTTTCTAATGTTTACAACTTCCCTGTAGTATTTATCAAGAAATATACAACTCCCCATAGTTAGAGCTGTGCAGGCTAACAGTAGGAATTCTTGCTGTTGATGAAGCTATTGATCATACAAACAGTAAAATTATGTCTCCTGTAGTAAACGCCAATAAAACAGAGGCACATTAATCAGGACATCAATATGCTTGTCAATAGAAAGGCTAACTTTGACAATGTAATGCAGCAGGCACACATACTGGATGGTGGACCAAAACAGAAGTAACCTGGGTAGCGACCTTTTTGTTTGACTTCTGGCTGTGCTGAAATACTGTATGAATAACTGGAATGTACAGAACAAACATAGGGAAGAAAGGAGTCCGCTGTTTAAATTGTTCCATAGCAACAAACTTTAATTTATTGCTACAGTGACCTTTAGTTGTTCACAAAAAAAAAAAAAAAGAAAAAAAAAAAAAAGGAAAAAAACCCCCAAATATTAAAGCATTTCTNGAAAAGGAAAAAACACACACACTCCCCAAAACCACCAAAAACCAAAATACAAAGTCAACAACCAAACTTCTGCCTCTTGGCTCTTGCTTTATAGTAGCTGTATGCTACTGTACGTGAGCTGGGACTGTTCAGCCTGGAGAAGAGAAGACTCGGGGGGACCTTATTAATATCTATAAATATCTTAGGCATGGGATGCAGGGGGAATTGGCCAGCCTCTTTTCAGTATCTGTGGGGACAGGACAAGGGGCAATGGCTGCAAGTTGGAGCACAGGAAGTTCCCCACCAACATGGGGAAGAACTTTTCCCCAGTGAGGGTGAGGGAGCCCTGGGACAGGCTGCCCAGGGGGGGTGGAGTCTCCTTCTCTGGAGAGATTCCAGCCCCGTCTGGACGCCGCCCTGTGCAATATGAGCTGGGGAGCTGCTTTGGCAGGGGGGTTGGACCCCATGAGCTCTTGAGGTCCCTTCCAACCCCTACGATTCTGTGATTCTGAGCGCCAGCAGTAGTAGCATACAATTTTTAAATAATTTGTTACTTGGGGTAGAGAGAGAAGGCTAACGTGTTTCTTGATAATTTTCTCTAAGAGAGTAACACTAATTTTTTAATAAAAGGTTAATTATTCATTCTTTCAAAGCCTTAATAACTATTTTAAAGTAGAAACTATACTTCAGGTGGGGTCTTGTCCGTACGTCACACATTCTCCTGGACAAAACCAGCGTATTTCAGCACCTTTCCTGAAGGACAGTTTCTAGTCCATAGGAGATGGCTCAGCTTAACAGTACTCTTCTAGAGTTTTCAGACTGAGCTGCGAGGCCCTTTGGGACAATATAGTTTGCTTTTCCATTTCTTAAAGGACACAAAGTTACTGAAAAAACACTTGAAAATTCATCAGTGAAAATCAGAATTATATATTAATTAGGAAAGTTATTCTTCTGAGTTACATTTAACTATTTTACTGAGTATTGGATGAAAAAAAATGTGCATTAAACAATGGAAAAGCACATAATAAACCCAGTTTATTATAGACAATTTTAAAAATGAAAATATTAATGTAAAAAGTTTTATTTGAGATGGCTCTGCAAATATATATTTGTAAAAATGAGTGTTCAACAGCATTTTTCTGGTTCAAACTAGTATATTCTAGAATTTGAGACTATTAGCTTTGGAGGATAGTTGTGATTGATTAGAAATCTTTTAAAAGCTGTAATTCTCTATAACATGAGAACATTTCCACAGCCAATTATTCAGTGGTATATACAGAAATACAAGCTCTTCTTGTTCTAAAAATCTGCTTGTTTTCTCCTAAATCTGGTTTCTATATAAATCTTACAATTTTTTACAAAAGGAGCAGTAATGAACAATTCCTGACATTCTGTAATGCTCTTTTCACTTGTATATCTGAACTAACATGGCAGCATGTTTTTCAAATATGTATTACTACTCCTGATGCCAAAAATTAAAAATTATTGTTGGAGCCAGGCAGGACATTTTCATTATATGAAATTTTACTGGAAAAACAAAGACAAGAGAAGTATCATTCCTCATCACCATCTTGAGTGTTCACTGAAGTGAAAGCTGTCCTCACTACAGTCTGGGAAGAACCCATCTCCCCACCCCCCTGAATCTGGGTAATCGTTTAATTAATTGATTTAAATTCCCCAGCAGGACAAAATCCTTTTTCATTTCCACAAATTCTGTATATGGAACCATCGTATACAAGCCATCACAATCCTGACCTCTTCATCCTGTATTACTGCTAAATATCTTGATGATATATTTAGCAAATAGATCAGCAGACCAAAACCCAAATATATCAGCGGAGTAAAAGCTGACAGCAACTAAAGAGCGAGTGTTTGGGTATGGATGATTTTGTCCATCCAATTTCAGATCTACTACTAAGCTTCTGCCAGTGGATTACTTGTTTTGAGGAGGAATGAAAAAAACCCACATCTGCTCACTGAGTAGCTTTATAGTACTGAACGTGTCAATTTATCAAACAGCAAAAGAGCTCTATGTGCCAAATAGTATATTAGGCATATCTGAAAAGAGGGATTTTTTTAAAAAAAAGGTTGGCTGATCCAAGGCAGAAGCTAATTTTGCTAGAAAAGTTATAATATAGTTATTAAACAATCGGGGGGTGTCCAATACACACACGGAGCAGAATGAATAATACCACAAGAGTTGGCCAAAAATTTAAGCTCCTCCTTCAAGGCAAAAAAAAATAAAAGGAAAGACAAAAATCCATTGAAATAGAAAAACCCCAAACAAGTCTGTCTCATCTTGGACCTGTGATTTACTACTTACTCCACTGAAAAAAATTAACTGAAAAATAAGAAGTTGTGGATTCATTTTAGGACTCCTTTTGCACACATGCTGAAGTAAAAACTACCTGATGGGAACAGTACAATGTGCTAATCCTACATCTTGTTAATAAGTGATACGTGGCGGCAAAGTTTTAAATTCTTTAAAAGATAGTGCAACTCATCTCTAAATTTCATTGTCCTAAACTAAGTTCTGAGGGTGATTTTTTTTCCTCAATTAAAAAAGCATCGTTTTTTCTCTCAACTCTCATTTTCTCTATTCCTGTCTGTGTTCCTTTATTACTGCTTTGGTGCTAAACATTAAGAAAGCCATAACTGGTACAAACCTACGCAGCTATTTTTAAGGCAGTTTTGTTTGACTATTTATGAGCTTATAAAAGCATCCTTAAGTATCAGAGATCCATTGCTCGTATCTTACGATGTTCCACATTCTTTCAGAGTGAGATCTGGAGAGGATTCAGACAATCCCAGTCAGCTAATAACTCCAAAGTCAAATGCTTGATTCAGCAATAAAATATGACTTTATGAAAGAGACAAAGTTTGGAACTTTTGCTCCTTTAAGTGCAGACTTCAACACAAAGGAGACTGACCTTGTAGACCGATCTGATTTACCAGTAACACTGGTGATCGCCCCAGTGCTGATCGAATACAAAACTATTCCATGGCACTAGAAACGGAGCTGTTAGCAAAGACTAATGTTGACCATTGTGATAACTCCTCTCTACTTTTATTTACTTTCTAGCTGTGTTGAGGTGTGGGATTGGGAAGCCATGCTGTTTCTATCCTCTCTGCTATTTTCTTATTAGTCAGGGTCCTCCACTTTTATTTTTGGTCACCTCCATTTTCAAATATGTTTCTACTTACACCTGAAATATGTTAACCTTTGTTGAAGATATTTATGGAGCAGCAGTCACCATGCAATCTAGGTGCTATAAATTTATTCTTATACTTATCATATTATATCCCTCTCACACGCACATATGACCCAGTTGCAGTGCAGAATTAATATGTACTTCATAACTGAAAATAGTCCTGGCTTTGGAAACCAAGTCAGTAAAGTTACAAACCTTGTAACTCTTGTAACACATTTTTCAAGCACATTTTTCACTCACCTCTCGCCATAGAAACATTACAACAACACAATCTACTTCAGCAGGACAGCAATGAGAATATAGTCAGTTGACCCCCCTACTCAGCACTCCTCAGGCTGCACCTGGAATACTATATCCAGTTCTGGTCTCCACAATTTAAAAATACTGGAGACCCAATTCTGTGTAACTAGAAAGTACGTGTGAAAACGAACACTAACTTCAAGTTATTTCTGACCTCTCATGCAAAAAGGTGTCTACTTCACAGCCACAATACCAGTTGCAAAGCAGCAGTGATTTCTAACAAGCATTCTACAAACTATCCAAAAAGAAACAGAAAAGTCAAAGTCCATTTATGTACAAAGACAGTTTTTTTCTGCCTGCATCTTCATTGTTGAAAGCTTCTGGAGAAATTTAGAAGATTCCTTCCACAAATTAGGCTTTCTGTCACATTGCCCCATCACTGTAGATGTAGTAATTACCTGCAGAGGATCTAAAGCTGATACAATGAAATCTCGACTGCTAAACCTGTTATTTTTATATACTTCATCAAATAACTAAATCTGTTAGTATACACCACAAAAACATTCAAACTACTTTAAAAACAGAGTATCTGTCAACTACAGTTCCTGTGTCTGTCCTGCTGTTCATCATGAAAAGATTTAAGACACTAGATTACGATTCATATTTTTGCTTGTTGTGATAGATTGAATTATCTCATGAAAGAGAGTCTGCTTGGGGTTTTTTAGCTGTAACTCAGGATCTAGGTCGAAATTTATCAGTTTATATGCTCTCATAGTACTTATTTGAAAACAAGCATCCTCAAGAGGAAAAATATTATGCAAATATATCAAAATATTACCCCTATTTTTAACTCCACTAGAAGACAGAGAGGTTTTTCTAGGAAGTGAGTCATTTAGAGGTTGATTTAAAACATATAGATGACAGTGACACACACAGATCTTAACTGAGATGGGAGGTCTGCTGTGCTTGGCACTGTAGAAGTACATAGAAAAGGCCAGCTAGATTTGGACTGAATTATCTTCACTCTTCATTTGGTACATGCAAAAAAATAAACATCAACTAGCCAGGCTATTCAGAAATAAAGAAAAAGAGTGTCGCTTTTTGTTCCTCATCCTAATTCTCCAGTGACTCCTCCAGCTCCTTACAAGTACACTAGACCCCTGCTTGCTAGAAAGCAGCTTTAAGGCCAAAAAGAGTGAAGCTATTTGGCCCAATCCTAATGTATTTTGACAGCCTAAAGTATTTAAGTCCCAGATTACCTCAGCTGAGGTCCTAAACAATTATCTTACTATGAGATCAATCTTAGGTGCATATTGAGTCAGGCTTCAGGCTATGTTTTCAACTAATAGGACTTTGTAATAAAAAAGGAAGACAATTCATTACTAGCAGGAAAATGAATGGTACTGATCCTGCACTGTCTGCAGCTGGAGCACGACTTGATAACTATGACAAAACGTGAGCTTTCCAGTTCCAGTGTCACCAGTGGAAAACATATTCCCTTTCAGTAGAAGTTGTGTTGCAAAAGACTTTTCCTTTGATCTGTTTTGGGTTTTCATGATCAAGGAACTCATTGTGGTTAAAAACTGTAAACCTGTTCATACTGGCAAGTCTGATGTCCTCAGCAGATCTGCTGTATGTGTACAGCAAATCCAACACAACACACAGAGCATGAAGTCCATCTGCATTTGCACAGCAAAGCCAACATAACCTGTCCCAGTCAGTCTGATTACACGTGAGGTACACATACTGGTACAAACCCACATACTGGCCATAACACTCTTCAGGATGGATTGATGAAACTAGCTAAATAGGTTTTCTTACTTATTTCAGCACATATGGCTATTAATGGACTTCTAATGCACTTCTGTTCGAATTCTGTTACGGGCTTTTCCCAGCAAACTAGGTAAAAAAAAAAAGAGTTTTATAACTTGCTATTTTTCATAAGATTATAAAAGTAATATTTTCCAAATAAAAAGTGATTCAAAGGCAAGATTAAATGTCATACAGCAATGGAGGCTCTGTAGCACAGATGTCTATGTCAGAGAATAATTGGCATTCATTATACATCTGAGAATATAATTTAAACAAATAACCCCATCAGCATAAAGAATGATTTCTGGTTATCTTGATTAAAGTGGTTTTGCAAAACCCAAACTTTTCCAAACTGGTCTGTGTTCCATAACAGATAAAACCAGACTACCATAACTCATACCTCTTCCTAATAAAATAAACTCATAAATTCATAAATAAAGGTCATATTATATTTGTGAAATACGGATTGAAAGCAAAGGCAAGTCTTATGCATATCTTTGCAGTTTTAGTAGCTGTCCTGAATCCTTAAGTTTCCACTTAATACCTTTAAGAGAAAAGAGAGAAAACTATAAAACAAGAGAAGCTATACTCTCTCTTTATTGATAGAAGACAACACCAAGATTTTCTTTTTAAAAAAAAGAGAACAGATATTGGCTCATATAGAATCTATACAGAATGGAACAGAATCAATTTCATCTACTGAAAATAAACACTCTTAGGCTGATTACAGACCAAAGCAGTTATCTGCAAATGAGCGCCTTAATTTATGCTGAACTTTGCCTCATCACTATTCTGCACCATATCCGTAGCCTGAGAGAGAAAAGAAAACAAAAGGAAGGGACAGCAGATGAAGAGAGATGAGAAAAAAGAAAAACAACATTGCATCTTTGCAATATACAGATGCATTTCCTCTGCCTTTTCTTCAAAACCACACAGTAGTGTGGACAGTAGCAGGAGAATTAGCTGAACTAAAGATGCTAAAATATAACAGCCCAAAGAGGGTTTATTTAGTTTGAAAATCCTCCATAATAACCAACTGGTTTTACATCTCTCATATACTTTCATTCCAGCATTAAGTAAAAACCAAATTCCCGTTGAAATTCCATTCTCTTAATAAACCAGAAACCAGTCCTACTCTATTTATACACAATTATCATAGCTCCAACAATACTGGCAACATTTTACTGTTACCTAGTTATCTCTTTACTTTTTAGATCTGTGTTCTTGTTGTTTCAAAGTCACTGAACATTCAGACTAGGAATTCAGATTTAATTCTTTCTACCCCTTTTCTTCACTGATATTTACCCAAATACTATCTGGGTTTTTTTCTCCTACAGCTGCAATCACCTGATGATCCAAATGGATTAACTGGGAGAAGCTGTGAACATACCTACAAAGTCTACCGCATGGCAGAGGGGTTGGAACTAGATGATCTTTGAGGTCCCTTTGAATCCAAATAATTCTGTGATTCTATGGATTCTTGCTTTCCTATCGTAGCATCTATTGATGTCTTTTCCTTTTTGCCATTCAGTGAGACCTGGACAGGCTGGAGAGCTGGGCAGGGAGAAACCAGATGAGATTCAACAAAAGCAAGCGAAGAGTCTGGCACCTGGGGAGGAATAACCTCTTGTATCAGTACAGGCTGGGGGATGACCTGCTGGAGAAGAGCTCTGTGGAGAAGGACCTGGGGGTCCTGGGTGATGACAGGTTGGCCATGAGCCAGCAGTGTGCCCTGGGGGCTGAGAGAGCCCCAATGGAATCCTGGGGGGCATCATCCTCCTGATGAGTGTGGCCAGCAGGTCGAAGGAGGTGATCCTCCCCCTCTGCTCTGCCCTTGTCTGGCCCCACCTGGAGTACTGTGTCCAGTTCTGGGCTCCTTGGTATAAAAAAGACAGGGATCTGCTGGAGAGAGTCCAGAGAAGGGCTACAAAGATGATGAAGGGCCTGGAGCATCTCCCCTATGAGGACAGGCTGGGTGAGCNCCGACCTGTGCAATATGAGCTGGGGAGCTGCTTTGGCAGGGGGGTTGGTCCCAATGAGCTCTCGAGGTCCCTTCCAACCCCTATGATTCTGTGATTTACCAAAACTGAAGAACACAATAATGCACAATGACAGTTTTAAATGTTCATAAATTTGATAAAATTTAAAGTATTTTATAATCTCCTGTGATTCCTGTGGTCATATGTTAAACTAAGCAGCATTATGCTAGCAGAAGGTATTTTTAAACAAACAAACAAAAAAATCAATATGTGCTATTAAACTACTATGTCTTTTATGACATATAAAAAATAAGTTGAGAAACACAAATTAACAAGATTATTTTAATCTGGTTTAAAAAAAAAAAAAAAGAAGTGGTTTATCTACATTTTAGAAAACTAGCCCTAATTTCAGGAAGATCCCCAAATAATGCAATTTTAAATATAAACTAGACAAATTATCACCTGAAATTGGAAAGAAAAAATATAAACTTATAATTAACATATTCAACTTTTGCACATATATACACACACACCAATGTTGTTCTGTTTGTTCATAGGAAAAATGTCATGGAACTCTAAAGAGAAGGATGGGCATAAGAAATGGATTTCAGCAATCGCTGCCAATTTGTTCTGCAGATGGCAACGTGAGAGGAACTGAGAAGGCTTCCTGTAAACTACAAAAATTGTATTTCTCCAGTTGCTCTTCTAAAAGAATAATTCTAATCGTTATAAGAAGATGATTTGTGCCTGATGCAGTTCTGGTAAATCTCATAGTCAGATACAAAGCTTCCTCCACAGCCTCAGGACAAATGTGTGTTCAGGCCACATAGTGTTCTCTCAGCGAGAAACAACAAAGGTTATAGAAGAGAGTTACAGAACAGCTTTCCAAGCAAATTAAAAGATGTTACATTCAGGGTTTAAGACTGGGTTTGAAATGTATCTAGGTCTTTGCTTGGTTACTTTATATGACCAGTATCTGAAGTTTTAGTTTTGAGGGGTCAGGGTAGGAAGGTGAATCCAACTTCCAAAGTTCATCTCTGATTCTGCACAAAATCAGACTGTGAAATGACAGTTTAAAAAATAAACAAATTTTGCTATAACTGAGGTGGAAATTTGGCAGCACTTGGATTTGAAGTTTTTCCAGAAGAATGACAGCCAGAACAATGCAGAAATCCTTTGGATCCTACCCGGCTCTGTTATAGAGAGGTTATTTTTGAAATCAAACGAAACAGGATCTCAGCACTAAGCTTTCTTAATGACTAGGACTGTGCAAGGCCTAGCAGTATTTAAAATAACATGAAGCATTATATTCTGTAATCATGTCTTTTCTACTTCACACTAGTTTACTTCACACTAGTTTGTGCAGTTTCAAGCTGGAAATGAAACAATGCAGTCTGGCCCATGATACTATAGAATACCTAACAGTCACATTGTTCCTCATATTCTTAACAGTAAATCAACCTATATCCTATCAAAGATAACCCTATAGTGATAATAAAGATTTGCACAGATCAGAAAGTTGTTCAACAATTGAAGTCTTTGGATTTTTCAAAGCATTAATGTGCAGTCTTTCCGATCCCCATATCAGCATGCTTACCTCTAGGATATATTAACAAACCAGTAATAAACAAATGCATTTTGAATTAACCATTTTTCTCCTCTTCCATTTTAGTGCCAGAAAGGCAAACAAAAGCAGAAGTTTCAGTTTGCAGAAAGAGGAGAAAGGCTAGTTGATTACAAAGCATCTTTTCTGTAAAAAGGTTGCTACTACCCCATTTTCCCCCACCAATGTTTACTTTCTAGTGATCCCACTGCTGAAGAACATTTGAGGTCCAGACAATGCTTTTCTCCTGACATTCAGAAGCTTCTTTTCTCCAGAAGCCTTTTTAATGACATAGTCTAAAATAATGTACACTCTAAAGCTTATAGCTTATTTCCAGACTTTTCAACAAACAGGTCCATAAACTTGCATCTCTCTCCTTTATTCACACTTTGAGACAGCTGATGTTGTCCAGCTTGATATTATTTTTCTGGCAGTACAGTGAATTATGGTGTTAACAACCATTTGGCATCTATTACCTCAGCACCTCTTAAGAATCATATAAGCTTTTCCTTATAGTGCATCTGATGTGAATCAGAGACCTTTTACAATGTCCCCATTTAGATCTGCAGTGTTTAAATACAAATATTTTCTTTTAAAAACAATGGCTGAATGACAAGGTTTCCTTTCACATCATATTACTCTTGATAGTTTAGTGCATTAAAAAGGTACGTTTTTATCTCAATTTAGCATACTATATCAACACATTTTACTAGCTGTTCATTTCTATAGTAACATGCTTGCAAAAAAGTTACCCAGAAATTCAGTTATCAATGGAAAACCTGCTTTTCTGAGCATCTGCTGGTGTTCCAAGTATCAAATTAGCAACATTGTCATAGATTTGGCTCACTGTTATTGTTGCCAACAATTTCATAATTACTCCACAGCTGCTGACTGATACTAAACTAACACCATTGGTGTGCAGTTTAAATACTTCAACTCTTGCACCTGTTTCCAATTGAATTATTAATGGGAATTGTCTATTACAGTTATCTCTTAATTTACTTCAGTGCAACTTAAGACAACTGCATACAATGCCCGACCTTTTTAAGCTTTCATGATTCATCTTTTAAATTGTTTCTTCCAAACTGTTTTACTTCTGATATGGAGAATTCTGAGACTTAGAGGACCTTGTTTTTGTCTACTACTCACCTTCTCCAGCATGTATTTTCTCCACACCTGACAGTTCCCCAGTATTTAGGAACAGGTTGTTAGTAGCAGACACTGCTACAGATGACACATCCTGTAGTGTCCAGCTGAGCTCTGTTCCAAGGCAGACCGCCAGGCTACCCACCAGGACAGACTGGACAGAATATAGCTGGCTTAATTAAACTGCTACCAGTGAATTTCGTGTTGGAGAATTAGTTCAGTGTAGAACAGCCCCAGAGAATAGCAGGGCAGCAACCAAATACTCCCCATGTACCACTTTCAGTATAACTGTCCAGTAAATGGTGTTTTGTTGTTTCCTTCTAAGCCTGTGTTTCCCACTGTCTGAAAGAATATAGGACTGGGCAGGCAGTGGCCTGAGCTAGTAAGACTACCACAGTGGATTGGCATAACCACGACCTACAGACTTGTCAGTTCATGTTCTGATTCTAATAATCACTCTTTTACAGATACAGAAAGGATTACATGAATGGTGACATTTTCAAAGTTGTAGTAAAAAATGTTGTCTCAAATCCCAGAAATACATATATAACAACTTTAGTAGAAAAAAAGGCTTGAATGAATCGAGAAGTTTCTGCCACAGAAAAGGGAGGGCTTCAAGTAACAGTAGTGACTGAAGTAGAAACCCTTTAACGGCTCCTTTTAGCTTAGAATTTACAGAAATATATTAAATAGATGTGACATTTGCGATGTATTTCATTGAGACGACTACTGTGCTGTCAAATGATTTCGTGTAGAATCATAGAATCATAGAATGGTCTGGGTTGGAAGGGACCCCAAGGATCATAGAGCTCCAACCCCCCTGCCACAGGCAGGGCCACCAACCTCCAGGTCTGGATCTACACAAGGTTGCCCAGGGCCCCATCCAACCTGGCCTTGAACACTTCCAGGGACGGGGCATCCACTACTTCTCTGGGCAGCCTGTTCCAGCACCTCACCACTCTTTCTGTAAAAAACTTCCCCCTAATATCTAATCTAAACCTTCCCTCCTTTAGCTTGAGTCCATTCCCCCTGTAGATTTTGTAGTCTTAAAAAATTCTTATGTGTTTAAACATTATCAAAGTCGTAACATCTATACTTCCTAACTTAATAAATTTAAAGAAATTAAGGTGTTCTGTAACTTTGATTAAATAATGGTAGCACAGCTAATTAAAGGTATTTTGATCCATTAACGAGCAACTCAAATTTTTGGTCATGTTCCAACATGTTACTTAATCAAGCATGTAGGTATTACTAATTCGTTCAAATGGCAATGTACATTCCCACCATTTTACTAAATATGCTAATTAAGTTGTTCTTATTATCTTAATCTTCGATGATGAAAAAGGACATGTCAATCTCTCTGTTATCTTGTGACTTTGCCTCTTAATGGCTAGGTATATTTAAAACCTCCAGAGTAGCCAAGTTAATTCCACTGTATAATAGGCACTGTTGTAAAATTTGACTTTTACTGCATTTCAATTCTCAGAACCAATTAGCACACTTTATGACTCCATTTGGAACAGCTCCAGCTTTACAACCATATCGCTATACTTCATTATTACTTTATTTAAACAGTCTGACTTAGACCCTTGCTACTGTCAGGTGGTCTGCTATCAAGTTCTAGAAATATTGCAAATATTAAGCAGATGTCAACACTACAGATTTTTAATTAGCTGCTCTTATTTTGTAACATTTACTCAAGCTCCTGAGTACGGGAACCATTTGGTGCCAGACAGATATGACATCCTTCAGATTGGACAAGAGGGCCAAAGAGGTCATGGGAATGAAAATAATGAAAGGTCACAGCCAAGTTTAACAGTGGAATAGCTATAAGACACTTCAGGTAACAGCCTGGCAGTGTGCACACAATAGAGAGGTTTATAGTTCACCAAAATCCTGTAGGTTTGTCCTTGGCTTTCAAGCATGCAAAATTTCAGGCATTTTGATAAGTACCTTGATCTTGCTATTTGCTGCTGTGGCAAAAATAATTAAATAAAACCCATCCTTTTATCAAGGTCCAAGGAAATAGTCAGATGAGCAGGTTAAACATGCAGTGGAAGAGCCTCACCTAGCCTACTCCTCAACCCAGTGTGTTTTCTGTATTGTTTCCTCAAGCAAAGGCTGAAGACACAAGTAGGTCATTCAGAGTCTCAGACTTATCCTCTGTTTAGAGGAGTTTACCATAAATCCACTTGCTGGATCTGGTTTAGCTAAGAGCCAGAAGCCCAGTGGGATGAGTATCCACTTCTGACAACTCCCTGAACTTGCAGAAAAGCTTTCCCACAACTTCACAGATCCCTCCCTATGTTCACCTTTCTGAAAAGGTAGAGCCCTGTGCCACTGAAGAAACAACCTGGGGACTGAGCAAGACATTTCTGGTAAAAAACAAACTCGCTATTGTTCTTTCTGTCCTGGCTTTGTCAGTCCAAAAAAAGCTCTCCACTATAACTCCTGTTGCAACATTTCAGACCAGTTTATAATCATTTCTAGAAAATGAAGTCTTAAGTTTGCCCTTTGGAAAAGAAATTTAATAAACAATTTTGTTGAGCTACGTCAACATGAAAGATATGAAATATTGCAGCAAGAAGTTGAAATGAAAGATTTCTATTTTCCTCAATTTTTTCTACCAACTGTACTTCTCAGTTTGCATTTTGAGGAGGAAATATACTTACATCCACAAAGGATCTAGGATACAGCAATTGCACATCCCTAACAGCAAAACTTACAGGTGCCTAAGGGAAATTAAGCTAGTTATTATTGTGTAGAGAGATAAATGTCTGGATAATAAATGAGAAAGGTACAACAAGGCTGATTCCTGACCCATTGCTAAGGCAGCAAAAATGAAAACCTTCGAAAACTGGGGATGATATTGTCAGAATTATATATTTTATTTATAAACACATTCATGAGGTGCTACTTTCTGCTGGTTGTCAGTAATGGCTGTAAGATGGGGATTGTTTGGTTTGGGTTTTTTTTGAGGGGGGTTGTTGTTTTGTTTTCACACTGGAATCTACTTCCAGACACTATTAGGATCTACGGGAAAGACTAACCAATGCCACAGGGCACCTATGTCCAAAAAATTACTACTTTATTTTCACGATTCCTTCTTTTTTTAGAAACATGTAAGTAACAATGAAAAGCTTTACACGATGCCTGTCAGGTTGAATTTCACCTTAGTTAAGGAGAAGACAGTTCTACCTTTACTCACTCAACATCCTGAGAGAGAGTAAGAAACAATGGCTGGCAGGGTTGGGCCATCCCACATATATTGAGAACCTCCTTCTTCCTACAGCATCATACTGTGTAGTAATCAAAATGTAAAGGATCCTCCTATACAGAGTCTTTCATCTTTTAAAGAGAGAAATTGCTGTTGGCAGTATGCCAACTTAATGAAATTCCCTGCAAAGGCTGTGTGCTCTTTAAGGCACCATTCAGTCCCAGAGGTAGGAGGATCTAGCAGAGCAGCACCTGAATGAGAATCCATGTACTCTGACCACTGAACAAGAATTGGAAGAAAGGTCAGCACTGAAGAGAGAACAGGCAATTGCATCACTGAAAAGTATCTCTATCCTTGTGGCCTCTTAAAGGCAAGTGCCAGGATGAAAACAACAGCCTCCTCTAAGGTGATAAAGCATTAGTTCCTTTCCCTGCAGAGGAAGCAAATTGTAGCTGAGGAGGAGATAAATGAACTCAAAATAGGCGAAATTCACCAGCACAAAGGTCTGTGAAGTTCATAACACCCATGTGGATTTTCAAATGATCTATGCAGGTTTTCATCTTCATACTAAAATTCAAGAGCATGTAAATTTTGCTTCAAGTTACATTTGTGAAAGACCTGCACGGTCTTACTGACTGCATTTCAAACAACTAGCACAATACAGCTAAGCTTTTAAACACATCATGATCCACAAAAGCTAAAACTTTACTCTTATTTCTAATCTATTTTCTGAAGACAATAAATCTCACATGAATGCACTAGGGTTTTGCATGTGCCTTTCACTTCCTCCTAAAAAATAATTTTCTAACTTAGCAATAGATTTTTATCCAACCTGAATACCAGTAAGGTTTGCAAGAGAATCAGGTATCTACTGTTGTGAAAAATAGGTAGGCTGCAAGACTAGTGACAAGACACAAGCACCTTGCTGGAGAAAAAATCTTGATGTGTAAGTTCCCATACTGTTACAGACCAGCAAATCCTCATGGAAGAAATCCAAGAAATACATAAACTAGAGGAAAAATTTTAAACCAACCAATCTAGTGTGAATAGACAGATACACAGGGATGTGTGTAATTTCTAGTGCTGGTAAAATGCTTTTTGCCCATCTAAACACATTTTTTACACTGAAGACCTGATACTAACCATTCCTCTACAGATACACTATTCAAGTTTCTTCCCTCCTTATACTGTTTTACTTTCTTAGATGATACTTGAGCAATGAGACAAAGCTGGTGAAGGGTCTGGAGTGCAAGTCCTACAAGGAGCTGCTGAGGGAGAGGGAATTGTTTAGCCAGGAGAAAAGGAGGTGGAGGGAAGACTTTATCACTCTATACAGCTACCTGAAAGGAGGATATAGCCAGGCAGAAGTCTGTCTCTTCTCCCAAATGCAAGTGACAGGACAAGAGGAAATGGCCTCAGGTTGTGCCAGGGGAGGTTTACATCAGGTATAATCAGAAATTTCTTCACCAAAAGGGCATCAAGCATTGGAACAGGTTGCCCAGGGAAGTGGTTGAGTCACCATCCCTGGAGGTATTTGAAAAGATGAGGCACTTAGGGACATGGTTTAGTGGTGGGGTAGGCAGTGCTAGGTTTATGATTGGACTCAATGACCTTAAAGGTCACATTAAGGATTCAAAGACATTAAAAATCCAAGAGATAAGTATTTCTCAGAATTGCAACCATTAAAATCTATGAGGTAGGCTTGTTTTCTTTATTTTCTCAGTCATTTTGAATATTTTATCACTTAAGGAAAATGAAGTTGATCACAAAAATTGCCTGCAAATACTTGCAAAGATTTCAAAAAGCACACTATGGCAGAATATAAGCTTGATTGCTAGCTTTGTGGAAGAAAATACAAATTAAATTCCTATTTTAAACCAAGCAGCCCCTACAGAAACTGACATATTATTCTTGTTAACTGGTGACAAAACAAAATTTTCAGTAAAGATAGGGTAAGTCTTGACAAGGCAAATATGCCTGACACATCTGATCAACTGTTTTGCTTGGAGTTAGGATTCCTTAATTTAGCAATAAAATCTGAGATATGGAGCTTTAGCTTTAGCCCTTTGGAGGGATTCCTCTGTCCCCCACTCCCCACACTTCATCTCTATTGTTTAAAAAGACATCAAAATTATTGTTATGCAGCAAAGATATTTAAATTTAACACATCAGCAGTCCAATTTCATAACACTGTACATATTCTTTTTTTTAATTTTTTAATTATCATTATATCATGTGTCCATCCTATCTATTTCAGTCCCTAGAAATACAATGACAGTCCATTGTACCTTTTCTGCCAGGAAAACTGGAAAGTTTAAAAAGGAAAATATCAGGTCAACTGCAATTTTTTGGTTGAAAAATATGTAATGTGAAATTGGAAAGGCAGCAGTGGGGAAAGCTATGGGGAGATTCAGGAAGTAGGCCAGCAAGGAAAAGTATGTGTACCTCCTATAGATGGTAAAAGGGTCAGGTAGCATATAAAGTGGGTATAAAAAGATCAAACGGTAAAAAGCAATTAACCCCATGGCAGTGGGAATTGGGATTTCCTGACACCAACTGCTAATGCTGGCCTTAAGGGGTTATAGGATCAAATAATAATAAGCCAAGTCCTGAAATAAAAGCTATCATTTTAGGCAGTGAAGGAAAGCATTTCAAGCACACTCTCGGCTGCCAGTCTAGTATGGTACAAGGGGAAGGGCAGAGAGGAGAAATACTCTGAAAGATAAATGGTAAAAATAGTTTTCCAGATTTGGACTCAAACAGATTTCTTTCAGCCAATCTTTCTGATTTAAACACACCGTTTTGCCCTATATATCTGCGATTTGTGACCTCACCCAGCTCTTCTTTGATGCACAGAAAGATTTAGCCTCCATTTTCAGAGCAAGTTCTCTCTCATTTTGTGATTAACTTCTGAACATTGTCTGTATTAGCAGTAGATGGTTTACTTAATTACCTTAAACATTATGGTTCTTTTACTTGCCTTCCACACAGAAGGGGAAAGAAACAGGACAAGACAGGCAAGTGACAACTGAGAAATTCCTTAACAAAACCAACATTTGATAATCAATTAAACTGAAGAAATTACATGATTCTAACAGCTGTAAGTCAACATTTTTTGCAGATGGGTTATTTCATTGTTTTTAAAAAGGCTTTTTGTTCCAGGACAACTCAGGAACTACACTTATAAATTGATATTCTTTTTGCATATTTGCTAATTTATAATTTTAAATTACTACAGAAAAACTGGACGTTCTGTATAAAATCATTACTGGATCTTATGACCAGTTGATGATTGGTCAGAACCTCTTTACAAACACAGGATGAAACTGATTGTTTTTCTTTAGTGGAAACTAAACATTCAGGAGCTGTTATATAAACATTGAACTTATGACAACCCTTTTGAAATCGGTGAAACTTCATTGATTTCCAGTATTTGAAAAGCCATCATGGTTGCATCCAAGAATTTGCCATATTTTTTTCAGTTTAACTTAAGGGAAAATTATAAACAGAATAACTTTTAGCCTAACATTCCATATCGTGTTTGAAAGTTTGTTTATGGGTACAGGATTATTCTCTATCAACTACCTATCTTGGTAGAGGTGTAACAGAGATTAAGAAAAGAAATTAAGTATTATGAGCCTCAGGGCTTTTAAAAGGTGCACATAATCTGTCTGCTACTCAGTTTTCTCTTGCTCATATAGTTGCTCATGTTTGGCCATACCAGCTAGCCTGACAGTAGTGACACTATTTATAACTGCCTAATAAATAGTACCTCGAGAGATTGAAATCTCATGCAGTAAATTACCATGCACTAGGTATTGGTAAGACCCAAAGGTACTGTCCCTTTGTACTGTCAGACCTTCAATTCTGAATCGTGCTTACTGAATTCAATGAAAACATCTCCATCATCTTCAGTGGTACCGGTTCAAGCTCTGACAGAACAGCCCTCTACATACTGTCAACAAAAGGAGCAAACACTGATGAATTCTACAAGGATTGAGAGCAGTGGGAAAGAGAAAGGAAAGATAGAAAGGACACAGAAAAATATAGTACAAAAGTAAAAGGGAAAGAAGAAGAAAAAAGACTAAGTGATAAAGAATCCCACTGTGATATAGTACCCTACAAAAGACAGTGAAAAGGTACCTGTTTACATACTAACATGAAACTGCTGCTCTACCAAAAAAAAAATAAATAATGCTGCCAGTTGGAAATGAAACATTGCTTACTCTAAGCAGATAAGAGCAACATATCACAGAATTTCAAAATAGAAAGCAGCACCTGATGTGCTAGGTCATTACAATGTAAGCTCCACCTTTGGGTTGCCTCCAATTAACACTTCTGTTCTGAATTTAACAGCTTCCTTGGAATCAGGGGAAGACGATGACAAATGGAGATGATCTTGCAGTAAAGATCAAGTAAAGCTTTAAGTATATAAGGACACATACTTTACAAAACTGTAAAGTTTATTTGAAGCTCCTCCAAATAACTCAGAGCCATAATATTTTGTGAAAGCCTGCGTGGAACTAAGACTAATTTATTTGAAATGCATATTTTTCCTTTCTATTATGTAAGCATACTGATATTCTTATATAATGCAAAACAGCTCTTCAGTGAATATTTTAGTCACAGACTACACTGCTGTAGTAGATTGCATCAACACAACCCTGATACCATTAATTAAAAAGCAGTTATCTGTTCTTTCACTGTACCCTCAGGGGCAGACAGCAGCCAGCATGATATTGATTTTAAACTCTATGCACCAAATTAATGTATGTACAATCTGACCATAAAGCTGCATCTTGGTGTGAGGCATTTTAGATTCAAGCCCAGAAACATACAGGCAGGAAACTAATTTTGCTTTTCAGTTGGTTTGTGAACTAATGGGTTTGTATGTGAAAATTGCACCTTCAGGGATGACTGTACCCACTAGTTTGAATAAAAAGACAAGCTGGGGAGAACTGTTTTCTCCAAGTATTGTTCTACTTATGTATCATCTCTTTTCTCTTATCTGATTATCCTAAGGAGATTAGTGATTATAAACTGTAGTCACATTTCAACTGCCATTCCCTTCTCTTCCCTAAGAGATATTTCAACAGCTAGTGGTCCATTCGTGTCATATCAAACAAGTTTATTTCTCTTTAGAAGTTACTGCAATGAAGACAGAGCTGTCCAGCCTTTCCAACAGACTATGACCACATATGGAAACTCTTCATGTCTCAGCTAGAGGCAACAGTTTCTCCTGTGTGGTGGGGATTGCTTAAAAGGGCTCACTCAAATTCCCAGGACAGCATGAATATGTGCTTGCAGAAAGCAGTTAAAAATTAAGAGAGGGGAACAGACATGATTATATTTGCATACTTGGCCTTACCCTGACTTTTAACATTTTAAAATTCTCACAGAAATATAAGCTGGTCCTACTGAAGTTCTCATTCTTGTACATACCATATCCATGATTCCCCCCCCATGCTGTTCAGCTCATTCCACACAAGATCTCAAATCACACTAAATGATTCTCTTTTCTTGGACATTTCATATACACTCTATGCTGAAGATGAGTAAAGTAATGCCCATTGTGTATAATACAGCACATATTCCTAAAGACAGGAGGATAAATTGAGAAAACCCTAAATTCAATCACAGTTTTGGCACAAAGACCAAGGTGTTTCTACTTACTGACTACAAGCCTAATTTTTGCCTGATAAATTACTGTTCTCCCCCTTAAATTTTCTCAGTTTTTGAAATTATTTCTGCAAGCTGTCAGATGGTATTGATGCTCCTGAAGGGAGCTTATAAGCAGGAGGGGATTCAACTTTTTAAAAGGATAGACAATGGCAGGACAAGGGGGAATGGATTAAAACTAAAGGAAGGAAGGTTTAGATTAGATATTAGAGGGGAAGTTTTTTACAGAGAGAGTGGTGAGGGGCTGGAACAGGCTGCCCAGAGAGGTGGTGGATGCCCCGTCCCTGGAAGTGTTCAAGGCCAGGTTGGATGGGGCCCTGGGCAACCTTGTGTAGCTCCAGGCCTGAGGGTGGTGTCCCTGCCTGTGGCAGGGGGGTTGGAGCTCTATGATCCATGGGGTCCCTTCCAACCCATGCCATTCTATGATTCCATGATTCTATGATTCTACTAGATTAGGAAATAAGTAACCGTAATTAATTCTGACATAATAAGAGACAATACCTTCTCCAAATAACAGAAATCCAAACAGAAATCTAACTGCTCTGAACCATCCTTTCAAGGAGAGCCCTCTTCCTTCTGAATTCAATATCACCATAGATATTATGATGGCTACTCAAAATAGAAACTTTAAATGCCATTCACTGCTACTACTGAAAGGCTTCTCCTCCTTACAACTACAAGTAAGTGGGGTAAAGCCCTCATGACAACTGCAGTCCACAAACAGTGAAGACATCTTGGCTGATTAGAACAAAATTCCTTTGAACCCATGATCACAGAAAAGCAACAGAAGTTAAGTCAAAGCTTCCTTATATCTAGGGAAAAAAAGATTCCTCTTTGAAATCATTATTGCTAGTTAGCAAACAAGGTGGCCTAAGGCAGGGAGAATGAGAGCTCCCAGCTTTAAAGCCAGGTCCATTCCTGAGCCACTAAAAGTATTTACCTCTATAAATCATTCATAACTGTTAGATACAGTGCATACAATCTTTTTCTTCAGTGATAAATTTTATATTGTAAAAAAAAAATTATCTTTGCCTGCCAAAAGCTCTTCATTCCATGGCTTTTAACAGTCTGTAACTCCTTCATCTGTTCAGGGTTGGGGATAATTGGAACTCATGCTGCCCTTGCAAAATATTTGTCACGTGTAATCTGAAATATGTTATCATAAAATAAAGAAAATATAATACTAGTTTCTATTGTGAGACTGGTAGATTAGCAATTCTTAAGTTTTATTCTAGAGTGAATAAACCTGTAATTGCACAGTATAATTTGGCAGGGATCAATTAGGAAACACAGTATGAATGCACATTACATTATTCTAATTTTATATAATATTTTCCAAATTTCGTTGGTATTTCTACAGAGGGTGCAGAAAAAAAGCATCTACACATATCTGTTTCAAAATATATTTTGCTTTTATGTGTGTGCTGTAGAATGGATTCCCCCCCCCCATAGTTATCCTTGTATAGCTGCAAAATGACAGCTATAATTATACAGGAGAACTTCCCCTAAAGGACAGAAATTACAGCAGGATGCAGTCTGAAAACCAGCCAAATGCCTGTTTAAAACTGTTTGAATACTTTGCAAGTGAGGTATTTTTCAGATGGGCCTCTTCTTTCAATGACACAGAACAATGACTTATATAAATGCAAAACAGGTATGAGAAACAGGCAGCATGGTTTCCCCAATCTAACGTTATTAACCATCTGACCCAATATTGGCCGGATGCATCTCAAGAGCGTCACCACTCACTCTGACAGAGCCCAAGGACCAGGGAACATACTGTGAAAGATAAAGCAGCAAAACAAAAAGTATATAATAAAGTCCTCTATGCTCCTAGGCAAAGAAATATATTGCAGTAAAACTTTTAAAGCATTTTTTCCCTGTTTTACACAGCCTGCTTTTTACATAAAAGAACCAGGAGGACAAAGTCCTCACACACATGCACAAAACCTTTAAAGAGCTCTTTGAAAAGCTTTACAATTTCTACAAAGAGGCTTCCTGCAGCCCTTTGAGAAGGCAAACAGTGCTTTTAAGTGCTATATTTTTATTCTTTTCAACTTGTAGATAAAACCCAGGTCTGATGGAGAACATCCCCTGCATGCACTAGTTTTGCAAGGGAAGTTAGGATAAATTTATCTCACTGGTAGTTTCATAAGCATGCAGTGGACAGGAAAACATATGTCACATTTTCACCACAGGAAAATGGGCACAGCAAACTAAACACTGCCAAGTCTGCACATGTGAGGACAGCGTCAGACAGGATTAACAACACAAATTCGTTCAATGGTACAGTCATCATGGAAGCTCCTTACATGAAAAAAAAGAATTATACATATGCTTATAAAAGTGGAATTAAACACCTGATTAAAATCCCCCATAAGGGTATTTCCTTCCGTTAGTATTTAAGGTACCACAATTTAATCTCTGATATCAGCAAAATCGACAGGTTTCCTTGCAAAGACACAACTTTTCACTGTTACAACCTTAGTTTCTCTGAATACTTCCATTCGTGTCAGCGGAAACTTCTCCCTCCATGTGAAGACCCAGTAGCAAACAGTCATCTCACAGCTAAATACATGCAAGCATTTCAACACTACTGCAGCTAACCATGTTGGACACTGTGCTCCACATGCCAAATATCACTTGTAAAATCCTGACTCTGGTCTTGGACAGGACATTATGAGAGGTACTGAAAAAGTTTGCTCATTTTTCTTATTTCTGGCCAAGCAGTATGGGGGTCACAGGCTCAATTCAAATGAGCACCTAACTAAAGGAAAATACAGAGGACATCACATCCTATGCCAAATAATCACATGGAACGCCTTTCTGTACTCCACTACAGATCTGAACTGCAGCTAAGGCAAGGGTGCAACAGAATATTTTGAATACATGAGGCCTTATGGTGGTGTAAGTTCAAACCACAGATTTCTACTACTTTTACTTGTTCTTTGTTTCTACTGGGAGTTGCTCTTTAATGCTATCTTACAGATAAGGGTTATGGTTCTTAACCCTTGCCATCCATTATAGAATGAAACTCAACAAAACCTGTGTCTTCTGAGCAATTCATACCATTCACTTCATATAAACACATGCCTTGAAGCCTGCTGATTTTGCTGAAATAATTTAACATTTTAACTTTTAACTTACATTAAAGTTCCACAGCTTTTTGATCCACGCCTCCATTCTGCATTCAGTGCCATTCACTGAAAAAAATATCACTTCTTGCCTTTACTGTTCTCCATAAGAACTAGGAAACAGCCTGAAGGGGCATCATATGGTTATATACCCCTATCTGTAACTGGAGAAAGTAAAACAACAAACCAATGACAAATTATAGCACCGGACACCTGATCTCTCATGCATGTTATTTAACACAACTGCAAGTCAGAGCAGAAAATCATAGAAGGTGACAGATTAAGAGCTTTTTAATTAGGTTTAAATTTAATAATATTTTCCAAAGAAACAAAAAATAGACTTTGTGTGTTAGCCCCACTGGCAATTATCCAAGTTTAAAATCAAAGATTATTAAGATATGAAAATACATCATATGAAGGGATAACTATGGCATTTTAAACATGATTATTTCCAGCCTGTATTTCTACCTTATGTAATGCAAGTTACCCAGTAACTGATTAATCTTTAAGACCCGATTCCAGTTTTAGCTCTAAGGGAGACATTTCTGAAGACATTTTCTTAACTTATTAAGGTAAATATGATGTATGGCATTAATCTAACAAGACACGGAATTATTTTAGGCATGCAGGAAATGGAAGTCAATTTCCAAATGTATCAAAAATGTATGCAGGTTAAAACTCACCTTGG
Source organism: Zapornia atra (assembly GCA_013400835.1). Lineage (NCBI taxonomy): Eukaryota > Metazoa > Chordata > Aves > Gruiformes > Rallidae > Zapornia > Zapornia atra. The sequence goes on from VZTU01028927.1 coordinate 179,097, forward strand.
AGAAGGCTGAAAATCAGTTACTCAACTGATCTGGGAATATGAAATGAGACTTTGGTCAATTATTAGAGTCCTTTCCTGAAAAATCTACACATATAAGCAAAGTAAAACACACTAAACTTTCTTAAAGCACAGGTATCATTCTTATAGAAACATTTTAATATTCAAATTGTTATTTAGTGTCATCTGGAATTAATCCTACATATTAAGTGGCAAGCATCTGCAAGGAATTTACTTTGACCTGTAATAAACATGTACCACAGATTTGGAATGGCAATGGGAATTATTCTTCACACAGGACCTCCCAGATTTCTTTCTTTCTTTTACTTGAAAAGTCTGTCTCTCTGCCTGATCCTGTTCTGGAAACTCTCAAATTCTGAACATAGTAATTTTATTTAACTTATCCATATAGTCCTACTGTTCTAAGGATACATAATACTTATCAAATATAATATTTTAGAGCTTACTAGCAAATGTAAAAAACTTGCAACTAATCATCTTGCTCTTATGCCTCTTTTCAGACCAAGGACTGAAAAACCTTGTGTCCATAAATATAATGAAAATCTGACAAAAGAGATAAAATAAATCAGTGCACCGAGTCAAGTGGCGAAAGAACAATACAGACTTTGGACAAGAGATGTATATTAGACTACATTTTATTTATCACACTTATTTGCATTGTGCAGAAGTTTTTATATTTACCAGTCCAGTGTTTGCAGGCTAACTGGTTCCTACACTCACACTCCGCTGCATGAGGAGAAAAAATAGTTGCACATTTTCCCTTTGAAAGAGTGCTCACATTTACAGAGAATCTAAAATTAGATGCCCCCTCTGAAATCCCAAGACATGTTGCATGGTCAGCTGGGGCAGTATGCCAGTACCTATCCCACCAGGCGCAGTGGCTTCACCGCAGCGACAGGTCTGGCCTTGAGCCACCTGGTATTGGCTCTGTCAGAAAGAGGGAAAGCTTCTAGCAGCTTCACACAGAAGCCACCCCTGCAGTCCCCGCTACCTTGCCACACAATCCCCATACACATTCCTACTGGTTTCTCTAGGAATTTATGAAGACACGTGACCACACATACAGAATTCAGTGTAAAACGGTGACCTCAAGTATGATATGTAGTGGATTAAAAGCAGTCAATTCCCAATTACAGAATCACAAAATCACAGAATCACAGGGGCTGGAAGGGACCTCAAGAGCTCATGGGGTCCAACCCCGCTGCCAAAGCAGCTCCCCAGCTCATATTGCACAGGTCGGCATCCAGACGGGGCTGGAATCTCTCCAGAGATGGAGACTCCACACCCCCTGGGCAGCCTGTCCCAGGGCTCCCTCACCCTCACTGGGAAAAGTTCTTCCTCATGTTGGTTTGGAACTTCCTATGCTCCAGCTTGCAGCCATTGCCCCTTGTCCTGTCCCCACAGACACTGAAAAGGGGCTGGCCATTTCCCCCTGCATCCCATGCTTAAGATGTTTATAGACACTAATAAGGTCCCCCCTTAGTCTTCTTTTCTCCAGGCTGAACAGTCCCAGCTCACCCAGCCTTTCCTCACAGGGGAGATGCTCCAGGCCCTTCATCATCTTTGTCGCTCTTCTCTGGACTCTCTCCAGGAGATCCCTGTCTTTTTTATCCCAGGGAGCCCAGAACTGGACACAATACTCCAGGTGGGGCCTGACCAGGGCAGAGCAGAGGGGTAGGATCACCTCCTTTGACCTGCTGGCCACACTCCTCCTGCTGCATCCCAGGATCCCATTGGCTCTCTTAGCCCCCAGGGCACACTGCTGGCTCATGGCCAACCTGTCATCTACCAGGACCCCCAGGTCCTTCTCCACAGAGCTCTTCTCCAGCAGGTCATCCCCCAGCCTGTACTGATACAGATGGTTATTCCTCCCCAGGTGCAAGACTTTACACTTGCTTTTGTTGAATTTTATTAGGTTTCTCCCTGCCCAGCTCTCCAGCCTGTCCAGGTCAAATATACAATATACAATAGATTGTACTTAAATATACAGTTTTACTTAATGGGAAACCAATTTCCAAATTTAATATAGAATCTCTGTAAAGCGCTTGGTTTTGTTCAGCTTTTCAAACCTTCTATCTCAATGGCAAGTGAATCACTCTCAGAAAGAATTTTCAGTAAGTGGTATCAAGTGGCCCCAAAATACCCATTGACCCTGAACACGAGAAAATGGAAACAGTCACTTCAGATGATGTAATTTGTATTCTCAAATAGCGTTTGAGTGAATAGCATCCAGTTAATCTGTAAAACTCTCAACCCATTATAATTTACCCTATGAAAGAGCTTCATTGTCAGCTGAAGAATCTGCAATACTGGAGGTGCACTGTGTATCCTCAGCTTTTACACAACAGTCAAGAGATTTCTGAAATGCTCTCAGGAATGTAACCTCCACAAAAATTCTCAAGGTAAAGATACAGCTTATATTGTTTGGACAGATGATAACCAGACAAAAACACTTCCAGAAAGTGAATAACAGCAATTTAAAAACAAGGGATTTAAAAAAAAATATCTTTAGAATTCCTCAATATAAGATCACTCAACAGAGTTAGGCAGGACAGAAAATCAAGGGCTGGTCTATAATTCATAGCTTTACATTACCTAAATGCAATAAAAAAATTAAATGGATGAAAACAGGCAAACTAAAAACCACACTCCCTTAGCACTGATCTGGAAACCCATTATACACAATGGAAGGAGCAATTTTATTTCTTGCAGATAACAGCAGCATGAAAAAAAAACCACAAACCATCCCCAAAACCAGCTAACATTCATAAATCCATTTTAGAGGCCATAAGCACTTACTATCACTAAACATCCTGTAACATATCATTCCTCCACCTCTTAGAGGAGTATAGAACATGCTACTATGTTAGCACGTTAGCAGATATACACTTATGATTTCCAACCCAGGCATGAATAAGAAACTCTTATTTATTTATTTACTTTACCCATGTAAGTAAATCACTTCATCCTTTTACTGCAAGCTAGACTTTTGCCTAAACATGCACACACACACACACACACACACACACAAAACACCCCTCTCCTCCTTCCTGCCTCTTAATACCAACCTATTTATAGAATACATTCATACTAGCATGCAAACACTTCTCCCAGCCTAAATAAGCCTAGTTTTCACCTTTTCTCATAGAATCAGCTTTTCCTTTCCTTGAAAGCACTTGCAGTTCCACCCCTCCTCCACACACAGTTATTCTAACTGGAATGAGTCTTCCTAGGTGCAGATAACCAGACTGTACACAGCATCTCAGAATAAGGTCTCACAGTCCTTGCATGATGACATAACTCCCACTTTACAGAAAGTACCTCACATGATAGAAATTTGCTGCAACCCTTGCTCTTTTTTTTTTTCTTTTGAGTCATGAATCACAACCTGCTGCCCTTCCCAGTGGATATACTTCCCAGTTTTGCTGTACTACTGTGGCATGGAAGGCAGCACAGGGAATAGGCAGGCAGTATTTCATACCTGGACATCTGGACGGAATCAAAAGTTTATCATTCATATTTTCAACTGCAAGCTGTAAGTGAAAAGCATAATAATGATAGGGACATTACTCCAGCATCTACCTACAAACTAGACAAACTAGCAACATCTAGCTGTTAAAAGCTCTGTGGGAACCCTCAAAAATATTTTAAGATAAAGTCCTAAACATCCTCAACAAAAATGTCTTCCCTGATCTCAGGTCAAATTCTCCAGACTTCTAGCAGACACTATTACAATTTTGGCCACAAGTATTTCTTTATTTGGAAAAAAAAAATAATCCTACTAAACCAGTATCTAAACTAATGACAGACCAGAGAGAGTGGTGAGGTGCTGGAACTGGCTGCCCAGAGAGGGGGTGGGTGCCCCATCTCTGGAGGTGTTCAGGGCCAGGTTGGATGGGGCCCTGGGCAACCTTGTGTAGCTCCAGGCCTGGAGGTTGGTGGCCCTGCCTGTGGCAGGGGGGTTGAAGCTCTGTGATCCTTGGGGTCCCTTCCAACCCAGACCATTCCATTCCACTCAAATAAACTCAGTTGGTTACCTTATGAAATTTCCAAACCAGGCAACTGAGGATGCTCCACACAAAGCCACTCCAGTAAGAAAAGAAAATACTATCAGATTTTTGAAAAATCATTTACAACCAAGCTGGCCTGGTGATAATCCACATGACATGCATCACCTATGGCTGAAAGAAACTGTTGTTATTACAAAAAATTTATAACACTGGTGAGAGGCAAGAGGAATAATTTGTGTCTGTAGAGGAAACTACAGTGTACAGTTCTCCTGAAATACATTGAAAATACTTTATTTTTGGGCTATGTACTGGATGTTCACATGATTTATTCCTATTTATCAATTATTTTTGCTTTCATGCCATCCATTTGATTATTTTAATTCTATTGCATTAGAATTGTACAGTTCACAGGATTCTTTGTTCTTTAGACAGAGCAAAGACAATATCATTACTACTGTAGATCCTGGCTTATAGAATGATTGGTACAAAGAATATTTGCTCTGGGAGCATACAAGGAAAGGAAGTGAATCTTGAATGCAAACACAGGTAATAAGAAATGCTTAGACAAAAGCAAGGCTTTGAATTCTTCACACTAGTAAGCAATACAAACTGTGAAGTAAAAGTATGTAGATAGTATCTAATTCAGACACAGAGAGGTATACTGGGTCATAAAGTCCAGACTGTTCCCAACAGGCAGACACATCCATTTCATAAAATTTCAAAGTTAACTTAAATTCTGGTGGCTTTTTTGTGAACAGAGGGAGCACATACATTTGGTGACATAGTTAAGTGCACCCCTAGAACACAGCGGGGCTCCTGGACACCCTTTCTTTTTCGGTTTTAGTTTTATTCTTTAAATGAACCACTTGGTCTATGCCATCACTTCTCTTTTTTTCCAGTGTAGATCTAGCCAGTACATTGGAGCAATCATTTCTCATGCACAGATGGGAATGTGAATCTCTATTCTACTCACTGAGTATTGTACCTTGCTAAATACATCCCAGGTAATAGTGGCGCCTTTTCTTCAGCTATCAGTATGATCGCAGCTGCAAATATGCCTCAACTATCCGTCACTATCCCTTGAATACAGTAACCCAAGTGGGGAGAAAATATCAGATAGACCATAATATGAAGTGCATGCTTGCATTTTGGGTTTGATAGGTGTATTGTGAATGCCTGTAAAGCATTCATATATTTAGATTGTGTTATCTGAGCCTTACTACAGCTGTAAAATGGAGTAATGGCAGCAGAGTACAGCAAACCTTCACTCGTTTGTGCAAAACAACAGGATGCAGCTCTTCAGCCTGCACTCCCCAGTATTTAAGAGCACTTCTTCTTTAATGTTGGATCCATTTGAGAACATTGAAGACAATTCACTGTCAAATTCCCCATAAATTAGCAAATTAACCTGCAAGCCAACTCTTAATACTACTTCAATAATAGTAAACAGTGGTATTTCACACACTATTTTCTGATAGTAGAGCAGAGAGAATGCACAGACTATGATATACCTTATTGTAAGACATTATATTTGGCACAAACACCTTCCCGCCCTGAAGGAATTCCAGGTTGAGAAATGCAAACAATCTTCATTTAGCAGAAATTAAGAAATTACAATGAAATACCCTATGTAGACAAATACACTCTATAATAATTTACCATTAAATGCTTATGACAGCTTGCTTTAGATGTCAATAACATTATCCACTGCAATATCCAATTCAAAATTGGTAAATGCAAAATATAGGCTCTAAAAACAAAAGCTAAGGATGAACCCATGTTTACCACACAAAAATAATTGAAAATATTAAATTCCTGCGAAAGGTCCATCTTCATTAATTTTCTAACAGAAAGAAACTATTGTATAGCTTTAAAAGGTTAGTTCTAATAGGCATCCATGGTATATATCCATATTGAAGAGCTTTTTAACAGTTATCACAAAAGCCATCTTTGTTTTCAGGCTGAGCCAACTAGATTACCATATGAACTTAAAACCTACGGGTTGGAAGATCCTGTTTACCAGAACCCAAAACTACTGGAAAGCATTTATTCTTCTTCAATAATAAATGAAAGGAAAATATTAAACAATGAAGTTTGGAACTGCAGTGCAGATAAATCTAAAGATAGCAGAGAGGGTCCTAATTTAGAAAATAAAATTTGCATATCATCTATCTTCTGTTTAAATGTACCTCCTTCAAAACTTCTTGAAAACTTATTTTTTCACACATTATTTCGCTGTATGTAATAATAAATAAATAAATTACATTACCTCCCTATGGAGAGGAAGTCTAGACAAAATGATTGTAACAGTTTCTGCTTTTAGTTTTGATAGAGAAGTAATAAAGAGATTCATGCAGTTCGGGTCAAAACATTATTTCACTGAAGGCTAGATAGGACTTAGAATAGATCTTAAGGAATTTTATGTGTGTCCTTCACAAAGCAGCAACACTTTCTTTTTTCTTGGACTTCAGAACTTGAACAAGAACAGCAGTGGTCCCACAAAGCATAATGGGAGGACATATAACTACAGCTGGAGCCTAGGAGAGTACCACTGTGCTCCACTACCGGACTTAGAAGCTGCAGTACATGGACTTCAATATATCATGTTGTAACAGAGATACCACTAGCATGAATCTTAGGTAACATACTGATGGAGGTCAACACGAACCAACAAATTAGTGAAGCAAAATAATATGAATCAAACCAACTACTACATTTCAACTCAGTATGCAGGTTAACGTACATGTTTAATAAAAGATATTTGGAAAAACACTCACAGAATTAAGGCTCTGCACAGAGATACCCATTAGAGTATTTAGCCAAGCTGCCAAGTCTAATCCAAGATCTGGTTTTTACAGGAAAGTGTTCAGAAAGATAGCTGAATCCATATTTGGGCCCAAGTTTTGCTTCTGTGTTATTTACAATCTAGGTTGATATTTGGCTGTGGGTAAAATGTAGACACTTTATAGTTTTTTGTAAGTGACGTACTATTGACCATTACCATGCAGCCCAGAGCACATGACTTCGGGGATTTCCATTTAATGTATTTTCTTGAAAGCATAACAACCTAATGACTCTTCATTAAAAACTACGTGGGTTTACCACCTCTTCATATTCTGCCCACATCCTTTCTCTCTTTGACTAAAGCAGATTCACAGAGCAGCATAAAAGTATGAGCGTGACTTTAGAGAAGATACATGATATTGTTGGGGGAAACATGCTGGGAACAATATTTAGTTTCTGTGTTTCTTCAGATGTTTAGGTTAAATCTAGTGCATATTTAGGAACAGACTTTGAAAACAATTATCTGAGTACATTTCTTTGTATCACAAGTACTTTCTGCAGAACTCATATTGCATGAGAGATGTGCCTCAGTGGACCTAATTCATCAAACATTTTAAAATCCAAACAAATGAAACTAAGCAATCCTACTCCTTTGGGACATATAGTAGTGAACGAAGCACTTAACAAGGGAAGAAAGACATAATAGCAGTCACAGGACTAAAATAATTCTAAATAAATATTAAAATTATAAACACATGCATACGGCATTCAGAAAAGAAAATGCCTTGTGTGGTATGAACAGCAAATTACATCCTCAGTAGATTAGCTAACTGACAGAATATAAGGTGAAGGGCTGCCATTTCAGAAATTACAAAGAGAGAAAAGTAGCAGCTTTTAGATGGGAAGAAAATGTGCTGTTAAATATATATATTTCAGCCTTCAAAACGTACTTATGCTATTGCAATGTAAGGAAAATAAAGTCTGTTTTATAGAAAAAGTACACAGGGTAGCAAGCTGCAAAAATGATAATGACAATATTGTCTTAAAAGTAGTATCCTTTTTGTTCTGGGTTACCACAAGTCTCGCTGAGATCAGTGAGAGGTACTTCAGAAAGGCCTAAGCAGTTTACAGTTGATGACAACTTCAGCAGTCTGAGCAAGGTAAGAGCAGGAAACAGCACCTGCAACCAACCATTCAGTGGCAATATGATATCATCTACATGATGATGCAGTGGCAATATGATATCATCTAGTGTGGCTTTAATGTACAGTAATGGATTATGGTCAGAATCTCACAGCACAGGGCAAATAAGAATATTAATGCCAGGATAAATGCAGTTTCAGAAACTGCTGACATTTGGAAAACAGCTATTTGACACTTGAACCCTGGGTCAGTTTTATAATTTATATGAGGTGCCCAGAGCTGATAAGCAGTTTATTAAAATGTATTTGCTATCATGAAACAAAGATTGAAACAAAATCTGCAGAAATTACAATCAAACTAAAACTCAAAATATTCTTCTGCTGCAAAATCCAAGTGGCTCACATTAAATTACCCACTTTAAAGAAAAATAATCAAGCAATAACTATCTGCAATTTGCAAGTAAGGACGTTATGACCAGGCATCAGGTGTATTTTGCAAAAGCAGCCCTTTGACCTTCGGGCTCTTCTGCCACTTGCCAGATGGAGTGGGATGTAACACTGGTGTGATAGCAATGGAACCGGGCCAGCAAGGAATAACAAGTTGTGATTGCAGAAAGATGTATGTACAACTGGCCTAGCAAATGGGAAAGCACTCATAGCTAACAGAATAACTGTCTTGAGCATCAAGCAGGAGCACAAGCACACACACTGCAGTGGTTTTTCAGTGGTTTCTCTTTTTATCTATTTTCTCTAAAGGCTACAAAAAACAATTGCACATTTGAAATTAAATTACTATTTTAATTATGATAGTTTGTTTTACAGGTATAGATATACTCTCTCACTTGGCTGATTTTTTAGAATGTTTCATTATTTCATTACTATTGGTCCCTTAAGATTGTCATATTGACAATGAATAGTGTAATTAAATCTTGGTTAAAGGTAGTTCATGGCCAAATGGTGCTCATTTCTTCCAAGCATCTGGTTGCCAATTCAACTTCTAGTTTGCTGGCTTGGGTAGTTCTTTGACCCTGATCAAAGAACTTTTTAATAGAGCTCTTAGTGACTATTTACAGGAGAAGACAGGAAGCGGAGAACAAAACTACAGAAAAAGCCAACTGGGCACTAAAATTCTGATGGCTTTTACCACATCTTACTCTCCTTCAGAATAATCACAAGGATACAGAAGTGAAAACAGGTGGAGTTAAGTAAAAAAGTCTGTTCATTGCCCCACAGGGACTACAAATTACACTAACAATTAGATCTCATCCTCCTTTATCCCATGGAATAATATCCCATGGGTAGTTTCAAGTAAAGCAGAAGTCAGCCCTATCTGGCATATATATATATATATATTCATGAAGTTAGAACATGAATACCTAATTTTGGTGAGAGCTACTTATGCAGATGCTCAGGAACAATTCCGACACGAGAGCTGAACTTAAGCTGTGATTGTAACTCTTTCAGGTGCCATGCAACATAATTCTTCACTTTGCATCTTGGACAAAAACACATCAGGACAGCAGCAGAAGGAACTAGAAAGGACTCAGTTTTTCCCATAACATGGAGGTTTGGTAAGAGCTGTGATAGGGAAAGAGCTCTTCTCAACCTCAGAGATAAACAGGCCTGAGTGCACTCTGTTGGAGGCTGGTACAGAGAAACACTGACTTAAACAGAGCATGTGTCTAGAGGATTTTGACATGCATGAATGAATGAAGAGAGGAGCTTCATGGAAGGAGGATCTAACAGGAGTCATAAGAAATTCATGAGCAGAAGATATGGACTTACTATACTGGGAGGACAGGGTAAGGAGATAGGGCAGGGTACCTGTCCTAACATCCGGTGTAGACCTTTCCAGAGCCTGAACAAAGCTCATAGTCTAAGCTTCCTCCTATCAAACCACTCCACAGAAAATTAGGTCAAGAATTAAATATTTCACCCTGTTTATTCAGGAGTTTAATGAGAGGAGCACAGTATAATCTGCCTTTCTACAGTGGCAGACAGTTTTGGATCATACTGCCAAATCAGCGTGTGCCCTCTCAGAAATCTGCTGTGACCTGGAGCAGACTGACATGGTGCTACACAAGTTCAAAAAATGACTGTGTCTTGCCCATATGCAAAGGGACCATAACATTGAGGGAGTCAGAATGGGCTTCCACCTCAATGATGATGTATGAAGACCATAATTGTCTCCCAGCTATACTCTTTCAATTATGTAACAGAGCAGAAGCCAGGTATATAGATAGATCTGGCACCAACACTGCCTCCAAAATCACAAGGTGGGGAGCATTTCTTCAGCACTGATTGTCTATTAATTTTCTAAATCTGTAGACTTGGGAGCTTAGAGTGGCCTCCAGAAGAACTGAGAACTCACAGCTTCCAGCAAGGTCAGTGGAAGAACTGCTTTGGGGGGCAAATTCTAAAAAGGTCCTAAATTTCTGGAATATAAAAGTCACCATTACTGGGTCTTCTGACTGTATAACTCCTTAATTTATAAGATATCAGCATCTTAATTACAGAGGGACTGGAAAAATGCATCAAAATGAACAAAAAACTTAATCTTTCTATTGATGAACACCTCAAATTAATAATTCTGTCTTGACAGCAAAATTTGAAATAGCATGCAGTAAATAAACTCAGATACACATATAGATCAATAAGATGGAAGGTAATCAGCATTGTGTTGTAACTGAGCAACACTTTGGACTAAGTAAAACAACCATCCTAATGAAAAAATAGTAGGAGATCACAGCCTGATAGGTGAGGTTTCTGACTCTACATAATTGTAGACATCTATAAGAAGCCTCAATAAATATTTTTTTAGGAACACACAGCACAGAATTAACTTTTGGCCCATGGCAGAAATTAGGAGAGATCGAGATTTCCCCCAGTCCTACGATTTCATGACTCAGGACTGTATTATAATGCAAAACAAAAACATATGGGCAACATTTTTCAATCTTTTGCTAACTTCTGACTGACTTCATTAAAAAGGTTATTTAGGTACCAAGTCTATTCTTTAATAGGAAAACACTGTTATTTGGCAAAGGCAAACTAGGATGTTGACAGTCATCTCACATATATAGCAAGCAAGACATAAATACATACACAGACGGATATTAAAGCAGCAGATTGTCCTCCAAGTAATTTTAAAATGCAGATTGCACATTTAGGTAGAATTTTTGCTGTCTTATCAATATTGAAATACTGTATATTTAAGTATGCACAGAGCAAAGCCTCCCTAGTGTAAGTAATTAATTTGAAAATAATGATGATCCATATGTTTTGATACACAATACTTTAAACTTTTAGAATAAAACACTGTATGGTCTGGTTGGTGTCAGATCAAAGTACTACACCTATTAATGTCCTTATTAAGATGGCTTTTCAAATAACTAAAAAAACCCAACAACACTCTCTTGTTCCCCCAGACAATATATTCATTTTCTCTTGGTAGTCAGTACCTTATTCCTGCCTTACAAAGAGTGACATTACTAATGGAAGGCTTGTCTCTCTCTCTAAGGAGAGTGATCTCAAAAAATGAACAATTCAACACCAGGTTGAACCAGCATATTCGTTTTTTCGTGCTAAAAGCACATCTATTTCCATGATCTCACAAGCAGCAGAGTACTACAGCAAACTAAACCAATCCCTAAACAAGTAACAGAAAACCCATGTTCTCCTTCCACTGCTAACAGCAGTTGTGGAAATTCAGCCCTAAAATAGCAGAAATATACCTGGAATCTTAAACGTGGCTTTCCTGGATAATGAGAAGTTCACAATCTACATGATGCATGGCATCTTCTATGCATTGATGATTGCAGTATTGTCACACAGGATCTGGTATGGATTGTTTTTTTTGGTTTGGGGATTTTTGTCTTTATTTGAAGAAGCTTTTCCAGGTCCCTTTTTAAAGATGTAGAATAGATTACTATTTGGCAAGCACACCAGCTGAATACCAGTATCGCGTATATACAAAACAAAACATATGGACTTTACTCCTTTTCCCAGCATCAGCTTTGCTATTCTTGACTCTGCAGATGCCTAAATTGTCTTTTGAGCAATAATACTGAGACATGAGCTACATAAACTGTGTCCTAAAAAAAAAAAAACCAAACCCAAATCCAAACCAACCAACCAACCAAACATAAAAAACCAAAACCCAAACTATCCCCAAAACAAAAGTACCTTTTTGAGATTTTCAAGGGGGAGTTTTTTAGTTCAAACAAATTAAAAGTTCAATGCTATGGTTTCCAGCCCTAAGAAGAGTTGCAGCACTGTCAATGGGACACTTGCCACAAGCCCTCAGGTACCTATCTAATAGAATTAGCTAAATAGCAAATCATGCTGTGTGCCTCTGGCACCTGGCACTATCTTATAATGGCACTGTACCAACACTTCTATTAATTTTCATTATGGGAGCAGAAAACTACACTACATGTATACATTACACTTTCAGTACTTTGAAAGGCACGCAGTCCACTTACAAGCATGTTTGTGCTTCTAATATATTCCATATTTTGGTAAGGACTAAGCAATCATTAAATAGTAAAGACAGTACCAAGCTAAAAGTAGAGCTATGTGGATACAGGAAGAGCCTACATTATCTGAAAGAAAACTAAAGTACATATAATTAAAGTAATACCTTACAGAGAAAAGTCTATAGCAGCTGATGGCTTGTGGTAGCTTTTGGCACAGATCAGAAGCAACTACTGGCAATAAAACACCTGAACATTTTTTTGAAGACAGATCATACTGTATGGATAGAATAAAAAAAAATATCACTACTGCAAGACTTGGTTCAGTGTTCACAATTAATGCATGGTATCATTTAATTTCCCCATTTTACTTATTTGTTTTCTTGAGATTATAAATTCAAATTCTATTTTATCTACCATGTTGGATTTGGAAACCTGCATATATAGGTATTTATGTAAAATTTTTGAGTTTGTTCTTCCATGGAAACAGTAAGGAAATTACATTGAGGAGTTAGATTTGTATTTCCATTTGCTGACAGCCTTTCCAGAATGATATAATGCTTTATTCTACGAACTCCATCCTCATTATAATATCACACTTGGAAGTCAAATGTTTTAATCATTACAGAGGATGTAGCAATTCAAGTGGTCATAATGAGATTAAAAAAGCAAGAAGTTCCTTCAGATAGAACCTTTGTGATGCTAGGCCTTATTAGAAGGAGAAAGTTGCCTGTCATTGTGCAGCATATTCTGAAAGGACTGTCAATAACTGTTGCATGGTTGTTCATTAATTGTGATTCACTGCTTTGAGAAATTTATTTTTCATCTAGGAAACCAGAATCCTGAAACTTATTTAATTTAGGATGCTGCAAATTCATACTAACCTACAGCAAATGTCTGGATGCCAAAAGTTACAGGAAGGTTCCTCTAATTAAGGTGTTCGGTACTGGAAGGGAGTGAAGTTGGCCACTCCTGACCCAACAGCATAACACGCTTCGCTGCTCTGCAAACAGGTAATGTCTTCCTCGGCTGACACCGATTCCTCAAGCTACAAAATGGCTTTCTGCTCCACTGAGAAGAACACTATCCTCACATTAATTAATCCCTTAAAAAACCACTCCCTGAATGCCAGGGCCTTGGTTAGCATAATTGTCATACAATCACATGCCCATCAGTAAAAGTATACTTTGGTTTCACTAAATTCATAGCTATGTTTGACTTGAACATAGCTGCTAATATTCAAATGGCAGCTGAGCGAATCTGTTCACAAACCAAACTCTCTCCTGTACCACATATTCTGACTAAATACATGATAATATTTAACAATTTACCTCACCCTTAGAGCAACAGGCAGTGCAGCTGCTGTGGGCTGCCAACACCCACGCTGCCAGGCCATGGCGAGGGCTGCGGGCTGCCAGCTGCCTCAGGGACAGGGAGCAGCAGGCAAGGCAGGCCCAGAGATGAGCAATGTGCCCTGCAGTGCTCTGACGTGGTCCATGGAGACTAGGTCAAATGGGGCAGCCATCCTGGGGCTGAGCTCCAGCCCCTGGGCCTGGCTGAGCCAGAGACCACGGTGCTGTGGGCACAGCTGAGAGACTGGGCAGGAAGGGGTTGCGTGCACCCCAGGTGAAGCTCCACATGTCCATTAAGCCCTACTAGTGCCCTCAAGCCTTGGCTTGTGCATCCTAACAACCCATTTTCTTTCTTTTTGCAAAAATAAGGAGGAGTAGGTACAACCAGGAGAAAACTATTACATAAAAATGCAATTTGTGAGAGGAGATGGAGATGTAAATCTCAACTTCATCTCCTGCTCCAGCACTGCTGTGTAACAGAGCAGAGCACGTGGTGCTTTCCAGCATGGCTGTCAGACAAAGAGGCACAGGGGAAAGGAAAGCATGGGTCTGACTGTGGCACAATGACCCAGGGCAAAAAGTTTTCCTGTAAAACAAATGCATACAAACAGACTGATGTCTCAATCACAGCAATGCAAAGGAAGGTGGCATCCTTCATTTTCTTGCACACATGAGCCATCAGTGAGGAGAGATCCCAAAAATCCAAGTCTTGCCTTTAAACAGAAAATAAGAATGAATATATTAAAAATCATTCCTTCCTTATTTCTACATGAAACACCATGCAAGGTCACTTTGAAAAGCCTACCTATTTGTGAAAGACTCATTTTAAACATGTGTTTAAACAACATGCTGAAATTTCACTTGAGACCTCTGTCATATTTGAACACATATCCACCTAATAAAACAGCAGTTATGAGACCTGATCCTCCTAATAGTAAAAACTCAAACATTTCAATGGATTCTTCAAACAGTAAATTAATTCTTGCACCAATCTTGTGAATTTTTTCTTCGATTTAGACTTTTGATGTTAGACCAAAAGTAGATGTTTCCACTGTCACAAACTTCCTCTAAATAGTTAAAATGTAGTAGCAAATGCAAGATATTTGTTCCAAGGAATGTATGTTCAGGAAAGAGATAGAACTGCTACCTGAGGAAGGACACCAAGCAATAAACCTGGCTCTTTCTTATCAAGATAAATTTTCCTCAGTCAGAAGCTATAGAGAAGCATCTGTCCACAGCGGCACAGAATAGCAATTAAGAGTATAATGTGCACCTTGCATGCCATTAAAGCCTTGGGCACTTCTGTTGGGATGATTCTGTAAGGCTTAAGAACCCCCTAAGCACATATTCAACTCACTGGGGAGTTGTATATCCAAGTAGTTACTTGAAGTCAATCCCCCATAAGCCAGAATGGCAAAAAATTCAATTTCATGAGTTGGGGAAAGTTTTTAACATATACACAGGCTAAAGAATGACTTAGGATACAATCTGTTGTCCTAACAGAACTTTTCCCTTTCCAGATATCCAAAGCAGTAAGTTCACCCTGCCAGTCTATGCTACAAGAATGTTACATGGTTTCAGGGAATGCTTAGAGAAGAATAAAAAAGTAAGATACACCAAGACATGTCTACTATACCATGCTACAAATAGAGCTTTTGCTGACCTGCCTCAACCACACTTAATAAAGGTGCTTCAAATTCTGCCAGAAGAATAACACAGAGCACTATACAGGCTAACCACCCCAGTGCTCAACCAAGTGAGCCATCAGTATGCTGAGGTCCTGGGGGAAGGGGAAGGGAAGATCTCTTCCCTTGGTTACACTTCAGCTCGATTTTATGCGTTCTTACCACTTCCTGCTTCCCACTGCCTGCATGCCTTCCCCATCATCAACTGACACCAGGGTGTGGGTTTTCACCCGCTGGCCCCTGGAGCTGTGATGCACCAGGATCCCAGGGCTGTCAGCCCTAGCCCTGCTTTAGCACTCACAGCCAGTAAGGACATGGGCATGAGGCTGCTGGACCCAGGAAAACAAGTCCCAGACAGCTCTGGATAACACATGGCAAGGCATCCCCGTGGACTCTGCTTTCCAGTACAATGCAAACCTACAGCCCTCTACTTGCAATGGCAAAAATGCTGAGCTTCTAATTCCCTTCTTCATAGTCACTGAACCATAGGTCATCACTCAGAAGCACAGCAAAGAGATACAAAACTCTACAACTCCTCGAGAATTCTAGATCAAAAATGAGCAACTTATCTTCCTGGTGTGCTTGCCTTCTCCTGCCTCATCTTGCCCCCTGACAACCTACATAGGTATGAGTAGGTTCACATTTCTTTATTGCTGTGCAATGCCATTACTTCCCCTAGTAAGTGAGTGATTTTTATAGGCAATGAAATTTTCAGGGTCAACACAAACACTACCATTATAGAACTTACAAACATATATAGGTTGTAAAGTTAAACTAAAAATTCCTGCAGTTGTTACAAACCACCACACTGCTTTTAAGGATGCAGTAGAATTAAAATCACACCTTTTAGCATAAACACCTATTATAAGGCAGGTCATAATCAAGAAGGTAGTTTATAACAATTTCTAAACACTGAATAAATATGCAAACATAATTAGTTTCCACATATGTGATTATAGGTTGATTAGAAAACACCAATTCCATAATCACATTTGGCCAAATTTTGATCTACAAAATTGCCTGATGCTTGAAAATGAACACCTTCATAAATATTGTGCATACATTAGGCTGCTGTTTTCTGGCAGCTTTTATAGAGACACTTTGGAACATTTCATTTGGCAGGTGGCTCCTTCTCACAGATACAGATCGCAGAAACATGAGAACACATTTCCAAAATTACCAAATCAGCCCCTTTGTAATAAAAATACTTGTTTTTATCAAATTTAGGAGTGATTAACTACCAGATGCATACTTAGCATTTTCACATTTTGACTATCTGAAAGTTCCATACCCTTTGCTAATCACTATGTTTGAAAATATCTCCAGGACAGCACAAAGTAAAGGTACAGTCTTTCCAGTCCTGGTGTTAGAGCACTACAATTTCTTGTGTGATTAAAAAAAAACCCAACCCAAAACAAAAAACCCTAACCTGAAACACTTTCAAATGGTAAACCGAATTGATCAATTCAACTTTGTTTCTTCCAGCTCTGAGGATATTAATTTACAGATTATATATAAAATATTACAAAAGTGGGTTTGTGTATTGGTAATCTACTAATTATAGCCATTATTAATAACAGGAGGAATACTTATCCTCACCCAAGGGAACAAGTTTGCTCTTGTTTGGATATAGAAACACCTGAAAATTGATCTTTTTGTCCTTATAACATATTCTTTATGCATATTTTTCTCTGATTTTAACTTCAGCCATGACAACTGACCTGGAAAAGCTCTCATGGTTTCTTTTTTCAAATATGCATATTAGCTAATAACTCACAAGGAAAACCACCTAACACAAAATTAAAGAATGTATAATTAGTTATAGTCAGATGGTAGGAGCACAGTGCTCACTCTTCTGTGATACCAATGACAGAGAAAAATAGTCAAAACTTTTAATCAACACCTACCTTAGTTATCCAACATAAAGCCAGATTTACTGGTGATATTAAAGCTACTTGGTATGGTCTATTATCAAGTGCATTATTGTTACTTAATAGTTTTTACTCAATATTCTTAAAAATTGTTCATTAGTCTTCCATTCTTTGTTAACTTTTGGTTCCATTTCTCCTTTGTAACAAACCTCATTGAACATTGATAACAGTCATGATACTTGTACACAGATTTCACGATTCCTTTTTTTCCTTCTCATTTATACCTCAGAGACCACTATTTTTAACACATGAATTAAACCCACTTGTTATAGGGTTAAACCTTTGACTCTCAAATTAAACTCCAGTCCAGTCCAGTCAGAACTCTCATTCTGAGCACAGTATATACTGTTCTATTAAAAAAACCTGCCTTTTTCCTGCTTGTCCTATTTAATATCCCTTTTCACCTTCTGCTCATCCCAACATTATCCCTGCTTATTGGACCTATTCTGCCAGTTCTAACAGCGATTGGCAGTTTAACCCAGCAGTTATAGTGGCAGTATTTCTCCCACCTCATGTGTTCAGATGCCACAGCAGGATATGGCACATCAGCAGTCTCATTTCTCACAGCACCTTTAGTTACACCTTTCACCATCTTTCCCCTTCTTCCATTCCTCCACCTTTTATCTTTACAGTGACCTGAGTAACAATGAGCATTCAAGGATTTGCTTTAAAATACTTAGTGTTTCATTACCAGGATCATAAGGTCTTGTAACTGCTTATTCCTCTGAGAAGGGGTTGTCATTTGGGTCAAAGCCCCCACTGTGATGCCATCCCCTTGACAGGAGGGTGCTTTAGAAAGGACCACGGTCACATCTTGTTTTGTTCCTGGTGACCCTTAAAACGCTTCAACTTCAGCCTTACAGACTCAACTGTGGGCATCCTTCTCTTTCAAGGTATTTCCTGCATCAGTACTTAGATCCTCATTACTTTACATAAAAACCAGTTTAGACTTATAAACGAAAGAAAAAAAAAGTTTTCTGAGAAAAGAGAGCTTTCCCAGTAGTTTCCCCAAATTCAGTAAAAAAGGCCAATTCAGTGCAGCATTTCTCTCCTCTACAAAGCAGTACAGGGTTTTAAACCTCCAAAAGCCTTCCTGGCCTCTCCATAAAGTTAAATTGGGTAGAAGTTAAAGGGGACAGGCATAGCAGAGCAACAGCATTCAGATCAATGCAATGACAGACACCAATAAAAGTTTCTAAACCATAGAAAGAGCTGCATGAAAGGAACACTAAATTGGAAAAGCACTTCTTCCAAGATGCAGTGGAGCTTAGCAATAGAGAGAAATCTCACATTACATCATCACAGATAATAGTGATGTCCCAGATTATCTGCAAATTCCGTAAACCACGTTAAGGACATCTAAAAGAAGTTGGCAGCAGGAAACCACATACTGACTTGCCTCCTGATTCTTTGAAGTGGCTAAGCAAAACTAGAATGGGACTCAAATGCAGAATCAAAACCTGATTTTTTCTAATTCAAGTATTCTCTGCTGTTTTCTCCTGCCACACCTTGCCATCCTCATTCTCCTGTAAGAGTTCTCTGAGAAATAGGACCTTTTGACACTACTGTTATAAAAATAAACATGACCCACGGTGGTCTGGATGAGATTAAAGTATCCCTTTTCTACCCTCCAGTTCATGATCTTGCTTAATCCACTAAAAGAAAATTTAAAAAAACTTGATACACTCAATCTCTGTAAGCATCTCTTGAAAAATTAGCACAATAGTGAACTCTATCCACACTATTAAATAAAGAAAAAGTAGCTGGAAAGTAGAAATAAACTTTAGAAGGTTAATATTAAATAGGATTCTGTAAGTTCACTAGTCTACTACTAAGCATTTTGGTTTCCAAAAATACAGTTTAAAAAGTTATTTTAGAAATTTTTCTTACCTTATTTCTTGGATGAAATAACAATACAATATTTAAGAAGCATGCATCCAGTTTTGAATACAGAAAAGATCCATCATAAATAAAATATGCTGAACAAAGACAGCTGAAGCAAGATTGTCTTGAATCTTTACAACCAAAAAAAAGGAGAATTAGTAAGGAAAAACTGCTACTAGCATACAGTTATTGCCTCCCTACAATAATGTGAATACATTTAGGTTTTATTAGCAAGGGTATATGAGTATAATTTGACGTTTATACATCTTTGACTTCAGTAATATTAACAGCAACAAAATTTAAAAATGCTTTAAAACATGCTAAATTTGGAGTATGAGCACACAAGGAAAACTGAACAAACACTTTAATTTAATTTATTCCATTTCACCAACAGAGTTTAATGGCTCTAATAATATTCCCAGTAATACACATGCTTATAATAACCAGAACTATATCTTCCTCTTAATCATTTGTATATGAATATTAACATTACAAAATACTACATTTAACTATTTCTAAGTATGGCTTTATTTATTTATATAACCAAAATTGTACCCAAAAATCTCACAACAGTCATCCTGAGACGTTATCATATTGCAAACATCAGTACAATACTAAAAAGACAATTCTGTTTAAATTATTAAAGCTGACACATAGAGGGAGGAAAAAAAACTCATACAACTTTCACTTATCTCTATCTGATTACTAAATATAACAGGTACTTCTGAATCCTGCTATCAGAGAAGTATATACAACCTGTTTAACCAACAGGTGATTGACTGGCTATCTGGAGTTTGAAATATTTTCAGTCCTGACCTTCCCCATTATCAATAAATAGTAACCAGAAGGCAACAGTTATCCCTGAACAACTGTCAGGATAGCGGGTTTTTCCCCTCCAAGTCACAACCTACTGAATTAGACTTCTCCATTACAGACATCCCAGTGAGCCAGGTTCTCATCGAATGTTAAAGTGGGGCACAGCTATTGAAGGCAAGATTCAAATAGCAAGTCTCTGAATGAAATGTGTCAATTCCTAGAGAAGCACAGACAATATGAGGTGCATGTTTCAGAATCTAGGATGTTCTACATATGTAAATTCTCCTATGATTCAAAGTCAATGAGCCTAGTCTAAATTATTACAAAACAAACTATGGCCAAGAACCTACTCTGATGCCTGTTTACATCACATAACAAAGATAAGCAAAAGATTACCTGTGCTTCTGCCAGCCACAGTCTAAAAGCCAGCTACAAAATGCCCATTCCAACACAGCCACACCGCACTAGGATTTCTGCCTCCACATACAGCATCTGTGCTGTGCCATGGACTGGCCAGTGTGTACTTGGTATTTTGTACCCACTTTACAGTCAGAGAAAAGGTTTACTGCTTGCCACAACCAGTTATGGCACATAACAAAAGTCAGACCTGTATGAATCTGCAAAGCACTCCTTATATCTTCAATTACAGAATGGAGGCAATTAATTAATTTCCAGGCATTGTAAATTGGCATTAATTTGGAATAGTAACCTCTTTTTTTAACCCCTAATTACACATCAGCCAAGTAACTCTGGTTCTGAGAAAACGCCTGAGTCAGAATGCTTTCCTGTATAAAGACAGACACTTGATTCTCCTTCTTCCCTCTTTAATATTTCTTCTCTTCTCTAGAATTTATCTGTCAAAAAATTTGCAATAAATTTATTCAGTGATGTGCACTTTCCACAAGCAGTCTGACATTTTTGCTAGGTAACACCATACCTTAACACATAATTTTCACTAGAACATCGTTCACATCACTGTAACAAAAAGTTACTGTTCTTAGAATAACTTTTCCTTGAATCAGATGCCATCATCAGGGAAATTTAAAAAAAAAATAAAATAAAGAGACATTAGAAGGATGTAGGAAAGTGAAGTTTTTTAATCTCTACAAAAATGACATCTTTCTCATAAGTGTCCTAGTACTAATTTTATTAACTACTAATTTTTAACAGTATTCAGGGTTTCAGATTTGGATTTTGAGATTCTACAGAAGATTAAAATGTCTGCCTAAAATTTTTATTATCATTTTATTATTATTTTTGATCTACTGAATCAGTACCTAAACAATCTGGTTTAGTGTACCTAGATGTAGTACGGTGAACCAATAAATCCAGTGGGGGCTGGATACTAATTGGTTACTTCTGACAACTAATTTTCAGATGAGTTACATCTGGATGGGTTTTTATATCAAGAGAAGCTTAGCTCCTGGACTTCAACAGACAAAGAACCATTTGGGAAGCAGGAAGTT
Source organism: Zapornia atra (assembly GCA_013400835.1). NCBI lineage: Eukaryota > Metazoa > Chordata > Aves > Gruiformes > Rallidae > Zapornia > Zapornia atra. The sequence goes on from VZTU01028927.1 coordinate 200,660, forward strand.
GTCAAAAAGCCTCTTTAAATTAGAAGATTGGTTTCAGAGATAACTGATTAAGTGTTTGCATTCATAGGCATTCCAATGAATATGCACAATGCAGAAGCCATCTGCTGGAAGAGTTTTATAAAAGATTAAACACTGAGTATACTGGAAAAATTCTATGGGAATGTTTTGCACAATGAGAAGGTAGTGTTCTAGTGTGCAGAGCAGCACACAGAACGGGTGAAAAAGAAAAAGCACAACAAGCTCTTTAATCATAAATCCTATGAGTTTGAAAAAAATTCCTGCATACTGTCAATTTTACATTGGTCTGTTTTGCAAACAAACATCATGCAAGGCAAGAAACGGGCAAGACTTTTACTCATCTGAAGAACGGATGGGTTTACATAAACACAGAAGAACCATAGAATCACAGAATCGTAGGGGTTGGAAGGGACCTCAAGAGCTCATGGGGTCCAACCCCCCTGCCAAGCAGCTCCCCAGCTCATATTGCACAGGGCGGCATCCAGACGGGGCTGGAATATCTCAAGAGATGGAGACTCCACACCCCCTGGGCAGCCTGTCCCAGGGCTCCCTCACCCTGCTGGCTCATGGCCAACCTGTCATCAACCAGGACCCCCAGGTCCTTCTCCACAGAGCTCTTCTCCAGCAGGTCATCCCCCAGCCTGTACTGATTCCAGCAGTTATTCCTCCCCAGGTGCCAGACTCTACACTTGCTTTTGTTGACTCTCATCTGGTCTCTCCCTGCCCAGCTCTCCAGCCTGTCCAGGCCTCGCTGGATGGCAGCGCAGTGTCCTGCCTGTCAGCCACTCCTCCCAGCTTTGGATCCAAAAGAACAAGACTAAAGTGCACCTTGGTAATTATCTAGTCCTCTTTATCGAGCTACACGAGTCTGTCCCATTTCACTGGTCAACTAACTCCCAGAATCATCATTCTCCAAATAGTATCTTTAGTAACTCTTTGTTTTAAATCAGCCTATACCCCAAATATTTGATTGGAACTAGGGAAATCGCAACTATGTGTAAAATAAATAACTAGGAAGAAATCAACACATTTAGCAAGTGTTAAAGTAAAAAATATTTGCAAGAAAATGTTTTAAGATTATTGATTTACAAAGTGAAATAGTTTACATTTACCAAAACACTGACACCTCAGAAAATACAAGCACTTTTGTACAAACCAGACAGTTTAGAGTAACTCGCTATCCATTACACACAATATTCATCTTAGAAACTTTCCATACAATATTGCTTCTACTCCAGATGGCTACCATCTAGTAACTATCTATTTGCATTAATTTGCTTAATTATACTTCTTACTGACACATATTTCCTGTGAGACAAGATTACATTGTTTGACAAAAGTATCCATAAATCATGAAATTCTGCTTTCTAAGTTTTGCATGCTGTGGGCTAGCCAAGTAATGTGGTTTCTTTTTTCAATCCAGAACAGCAGCCTCAGCTTTGAAATACACCAAAAACTCTCTAGTTTTCCAAAACCCTTCTTCAAAAGATTTGTGAACAGAATACAATTAATTCACCTGGGAAACAAAATCCCAGAACAGTTAGGGTTGGAAGGGACCTCTGGAGATCATCTAAGTCCAACCCCTCTGCTAAAGCAGCATCACCTAGAGCAGGTTATACAGGAACACGTCATGGTAGTATTTGAATGTCTCCAGAGGAGGAGCCCCCACCACCTCTCTGGGCAGCTGGTCCCAGTGCTGTGTCACCACAAGTGAAGGCTTTTTTCCTCATATTAAGATAGAAGTGGCTCTGTTCCTGTTTGTGCCCATTGCCCCTTGTCCTGTCACTGGGCACCACTGAAAAGAGTCTGGCCCCATCCTTTTGACAGCTGTCCTTTAGAAGTTTGTAAATGTTGATAATTGAAACACCTTTTTTCATTATATATGACATTAAAGAGCTTTTCAAAACATTGTCCAAAGTCTACATCGCCCTGTGGATATGGAAGTAGACCAAACTGTTTAACTTACATTGTGGCCAGACTATCAGGTCTGAAGTGCTGTAGGATGTTTAAATAAGCAACTAGGTTAAGAACTCTGACCTCTTAAATTTCCAAGGCTATACCTATACCATTTCTACTTATGGTTGAAGTAAAGTTAAGGTTCCCAAGACTGTTGCTGGCTCTAATTTCTGTTAAATTCCAATAGAAATGTGTGCCCTATTCCATCCAACACTTCCTAGAAATCTTTCCCAGGGTCATCTCTTTGTGAATTGAGCTCTTTAGTGCCTATTGCTGCAGAACCTACCAGCCAGGCTGCCATGCTATTCGTTGTATCACACCACTTCGCCTCTCAAAAGGCACCCCAGCCTCACTGCAGTGCACCAGTGAAACAAGAACCTAAGAACCTTTTCTTGGGAATCCTTCTGTCCTCAGGCCTTGACACTTTCCCACTATCCTTCTAATCCTGTGTTATTTGCTACTGCTCCTTGAGACACTGCCAAAACAAAAGGATTGTGCTCAGAAGAGCCAGAAGAAAAATACACTCTTCTCATAAGAGCATTATTCTTACTTAGCAGTAGCACAGGATTGGCACCTACACTTTCAGCCATTCAGGCATTTGGATTAAAAAAAAAAAAATCTAGGTTTGCTATTGACTGCATTTTGAAACACAAAACAAGCAGAAAATTACAGAAAACAATAGCCAAATATAATGAACCCTGAGAAGAAAAATATCAACCATACTAAAGCTTTGCAGTTTGGCATGACAGGTGAGTATTTCTTTCCTCCAAAGACCCCAGTAAATCAGAACAATAGTGCTGATGGCATGGTATAATTGTCTCTGATATGCTGCAGTGAGTATTATTTACGGTTGTTTATAAAATATGCTGTCAGAATGGCAGGCTGTCTAGGACCTTCACATTATTTATGGATTCTCCTGTCTTCACATGCCCTTTCATGCACCAAATTAAAAACAAAAAAACCCCAAAAATACCCCTCAAAAAAAAATCTCACCAAAAGTTTCAACTCTACACTCTTGAAATGAGACCACTTCCTTCAGAAAACAAGATTTGTTATATTAAACATCTATTATTCCTAAGCACATTCTGTGAATGCCTATTATAAAAGATATTTGCAGCTTCAGCAAAATATTTCCCAAGTTCTCTCTCAGCAAAAGCCCAGATTCTGTACATAATGCTGCTTATACTGTTGGCATGAATGTGATATAACTCAGAATTATGAGCTTTTGTTTGGGGCTTTCACAGGTGTCTATGGAAGTGGATCAATCTGCTCCCACACAATTTTAAAAATACTGTCTTGAATACCCAATACCTGCAAGACATCTTTGAAAATATCCATGTAAAATGTTTGAGGTATAATTTTCTTAAGCATAGCAAATATCTGCTTTGCCAAATATGCCTTTTATCTATACAAGAAAAAAAGCAACAAGAAATTGGAAAAAAACCCCAACCTGTATAGACTTTAAAAAAGGAAATTTTAGAATGGATGTTCTCACTTTCAAAAAAGCTTTTTAAAAAAGCAAGTACAGTTTTCATGTTCATTAAACACCAACCACACATGAGCTTCCTAGGTTAAGTTGTGCTCTTGCTCAAAACATGGCTTTACAAAATGATGCAAGATAGGTGGAGCTGTTTGGTTTGAAGTGTGAACTAACACCACAGGCATTCAGATAAGGTAGATCTGCAATCAGCTGTGTAGATTTTTTTTTCAATGTCCCCAAAAGAACTGCAGCAATACCAGCCACTTGAATCAAAATCTAAGAGTGATAAAGTAAACAGGTTGATTTATTCATACATCCTTTCATGCATTTTTGATGCTTTGCACATTCTGGATAATATCTAATAAAGTGCAATTTGTCAATGGAAATATATCATAAAAGAATGAGGAAAATAATTACTTTTTTTACTGTGTTCCAAATAAATATGAGCTATCTAAACTGTTAGGTTTTGTTACCAAGTATTTAAATGTGGTAATATAAAATTACAAGCTATACTGCAGTGAAACTGGGGCTTTTTTTTCTGTGGGGTGAGTAGTTATTCTTAAAAATAATAATAAAAAACCCAGTTTAAAAGTTACATTCACATTTAGTTCTTGGGCTCCTAAAAATACATACATCTAATAAATACGTGTTTTTTAATTTAACAGCATTTTACCTCCTCTAAGCAATCTAAACTAAATGACATGTAGGAGATGCTCCAGTTTGTTTACGAGCTTCTTGCTAATTCACAAATGAAGGGAAGGTAAATGAATTGGGATTCCAATAATGATTCTGGTGTGTCCGATCCCACTCGCTATTGACGGTACCTCACCTCAGTGCCCATTTTTACCTAAGACTGTTACTTGCAGCAATCTTTTCATAATTTTCAGGCAGCCTGAGCCTTGGGAATAGTTCCAGAAGCCCAAAACAATCCCAGCCTCCGCTTTCATTTGCAGCATAGCAAAAGAGAGTTCAGAGGTAAAATGCTTAATTTTCTTATGCCATTCAATCCAGTTGGAGTCATGTATCACCAGCTTGAGTCGTCCTATATATAAGCCCTGTATCTTAATGTTAACTAAACTGCTTTAATACATTGTCCTGCCAACATCAGTAAATAGCATCTGACTGATGTGAGACAGCATCTGACAGATGACAGATTACCTTCACACATCTCTGCATGGTTTTATCCAGATATGGAAGGCTGAAACACAAGGAAGTTTACAAAGTATGATTTAATTCATGAGAAAAATTCAAGATTTGTTTTCATTTTGAAACTTGTAATGGAACAGAAAACTGAAAGTATTTGGTTTTTTATTTAAAAGGATCAATGGGATTTCCTTCAAAAGCATCCAAAGTATTTCAGTATGAGTCAAAAAAATATGAATAAATGTTCCACTGCTTTAACTCGAATCTTTAGTTGCAGCTTGAAATTTCTCAGCATCATTAGAAAAGTGAGTTACATAAACTCAGTGTGATCCTGGCCTTCAGAAGTTTACTACGAGTATTACCCAAGGAACTACTTGCTAAGCTCCTGCCTTTGAGTTTAATTGTACTATTTCCAGCCATGTTTTCAAAATACTACATGAGTAGTACCTATATGTTTTAGCTGATTCCTACTATAAAACTTAACCGGTCCCAGAATTCTCAAGAAACATGAGCTACCAAGAAAGATGACTAAATAGAGGACAGAAAATCTACTCTCAAAAAAACCTTTGCTGACTTTAGGTTTAGTTGTTTATGCTGTAAAGATATAAGTACTCCCTGGATGTTGGACAGAAATCCACAGGTTTTGTTACAGAACGCGACACCTGTAACTTCAATGGGTAAACTTTGTAGTTGAAATTGAAAAGAACTCATCTCCTGAAGTTTCCATCCTGTCACTACAGAAGTTGCAGGTATTTTGAGCAGACTGCTCTCTGCAAAACAAGACATTTCCTCATCATGGGACTACACCAATTAATTCCCAGCAAAAAATGAAACCAGATTAAACAAGCTGTCAGCTGTATGAAATTACTTAAGATTTTACAGAGTACAGTGCAGCCTGGCATACGTTATTAAGAAATCTCAGTGTCACAGTCAGTCACATTTATCCCAGGATTTTACTGCTACTACTGCCAGATGTTATCCTGCTCGCATTACTTCTTCTGATCACAAACACGGGAGCTGGTCTGGGGGAAAGTGAGATAACCCAAAGCCTACCCACCAAACACTGCTACTTGGCAAAGGCAAACCCACAGGTTGTAACCTATTGGATCTCCATAAGACCATCCCCTTTTATAGTGTACTAGGAGACACATTTAAAATGATTGAGTTAAATCAAAATACTCAAAGATCACTCAGAAATGCTACTTCAGCTCAAGGTATAGAAATCAGATGCTGACACCAGCAATTATTCAAAAATAATCCAGGTCCAAAGTGTGCCTGTCTACACAAGAAATGCTTAAAGTAGAAGGACACTTTCTTGTCAAGTGGTCATTAGGATACTGAACAATCCTTAGAGGCCTTGCAGTCATCCAGGCATACGCTGGTGTACCAAGCTCTCTGTTTCCAATTCTCAAAAAGGTAGTAAACATTTCTGACTTCTCTCTGTAAATGCAGATTACACAGAGAAGAATTAAACATATTTTAACCCTGCCATTTATTTATCAAAGTGTCATACTGCATCAGGACCAGTTTTGTCTGAATAGATAGGACTTAGAATGACGATGCTCTCGCTTTAGGGTTTAATGATCTCAGCAGCCTCTGCTCTCATTGTATCAACTAGGTATCATTCAGAATCCAGGGGAGAATAATGGCCTTGATCCATTAAAAGAAACTTAAAATAAGGTCCTCTAAAATGTTTTTTTGTACAGTGTTCTTTGCAAAAGACTTTTCTGAATAGATCTTCAGCTGCACACACCAAACATATCCTAACCTAAAAATTAGAGGCTTTTATGGAAATAAAGGTGGAGAAATGATAGAAGAGAAACAGGAATAAAATGTGGCTTCTCATTCACATAAAAGAGAGCAAGATCTTGAATTTAGGAGCTGG
>VZTU01028927.1:207164-220152 GCA_013400835.1 Zapornia atra
TCCGTTGGTGGTGAGGACGGGGGGGGCGGGGGGGGGTGTAATCCACAGGGGGAGAAGAGAGATTCAAAAGATGTTTGCCTTTGAGGTGGCAAAATCAAATTCTCCATTTCAGAAATCAAATTCTCCATTCATTAAAACAGTGGTAATTAGAAAAGAATGGGATTCAAAGGAGAATTCTGCACAACATGTCTCATCCATCTTCATGGTGATTAGTGAGAAGGCTAGAGCTAACTACAGCAGCGTTAGCTGGGCCCATGTGGAAAGCAGCGACACGCACAGCGGTAGGAACGAAACAACTAGCCAATTGAAATTTTCCTGTTCGGTTGTGATGCAGCCAAGAACACGTGATACACTGTGATCTGCCTGGACAATAAGGAATTGCATAGTTTTGCCCAGGAGAAGAGGCACATTTTTATGAAAAAAGAATTGAGTAATTCCAGCTCATTGACTAAGATCCAGAAAGTGTCCAGAATCCTGCCCAACCTTCCCCTCCCTTATCCACTGATTGTATATCATCGACTAATCATGTGTTTTATGCTGCTGGCTTGCTTTCAGCACAAGGACAGATGCCATGAGCTTTCTATTAGCACGATACAGACGGTAGCAGCACTTGTAAATCAACATGATGGATTACTCCAGGAAACGAGCCGATTCAGATTGCAGCATTAGGCAACACAGAAAGGGGAAGACTCCTCTATGCTTATGGCAGCCTATCGCTGATGTTTTAATTCTTCCTTTGAAAAAGAAGTGTAGCTATATTTGGGAAATGTGTTAATGAATCAATTTCTGCTTGTATCTTGCAGTGTTATTTCACACACTTTTCTACCTGCAGCAGGTTACTGCTTTTGTACCTGTAGAAGAGTTATTTAATCCGTAAGTACTGAAATATGCCAGGGTTTATTTAATATTATACAAAATTAACATTCAAGTGCAAAATGAGTGCTTTATAGGCAAAAAAAAAGAAGTAATAGTATTTACACAGTTAAAGTATAGTTTACAAACATCATTTGAAACCAGACAATGTTATAGCATCCTTTAGAAAGAGAAATCTTATTTCTCAACGATGTTGCAATCAGCATTGACTTTCACAGATACAAGGTCATGCAGTAAGTGTGAAATGTTTTTGTTGATAGTTGGGGTTTTTTTTAAGAGCAAAGAAACATACAGAAATTCTTTGCAGCATTTCAGCAAATACAACTGTAACGTGCATTGTGTTCAGAAAGTTGCATCTGATTTTTCAATTGCCTTCTAACCTTCCTAAAGGTTAGGATTTGAAATCAAAAGGGATATTTACAGAACCATCTGCCAACTTTCTCCTGCAAGAAATTCCTCTCAAAAAAAAAAAATATATATAAATGTGGGGGTGAGTTCTGATGATTCAATGCAATACAGTGGATTAATATGTAAAGCACAGCAAGGAAATTAAAAGCAGAACTACCTGAAAGTTTGTGGTAAAGTTGGTTTTCATTTTCTTATTCTCTCTCACAAAGCACATAAACTGATCTTCAGACTGCAGTATCAGGTTAATACAGATATATGGGAAATATCACTGGATTAAATCAATACAACAGACAGCATTTATTCCAGATGTTAACAGCTGGCAACAAAAAGTAAAAGACTCCCAACAAAGTCACTGGATTCTGGATGAGATTCTCAAATGATGAATCCAACCAAAGGAAGAGCAGAGTTTCCTCTATTTTCATGCCAATACACTTACTCTGAACCAGCTTAAGAAAGAACAGTAAGTCGTAATAAAGATCATAATCATCTCTTTTTTTATCATAAAAATTTTGCCATCTGAGTCATGCCTATTTTAGAGAATTCAGTCTGTGAGAAGGACAAGGATGACAGTGACAATGTAAGAGCTACATGGGCAGCATACAGCCCTGTCTTTGCTAAAAGAAAGACTGGCACAGGACTTCATTCTTTCTTTGATAATGGCAGGCTCGTGCACAAGCTGGTTTTACTGTAACAGCTTGTTCTTTCTTTGCAACGCTTGGCAAGCACCTTTGTTTCTCATTTTGCCCTTTATGAGACTAGACATCAAAAGGCTAGGGCTCATACTATTACTATACTCCAAAGCCAAACACAACACACAAATAGGGCAGTGTACCACAGATGAAAAGCGTCACTAGCCACTCCGACCTACAAGGGCAAAAAAATACACTACTTTGGCTTAAAATATTTATCAACATTAAATTTTATCAGAATACTTATGAGATACACAGCAAACTTTAAAGGCTTTAAAAGGCAACCGTGTCTTTTATCAAGAAGACTATACAAATGTTAAACTGTAAATTAACATTTTAGATGCTCCTTCAGTACTATGCAAATATGATATTCCACAAGGTGGAAAACATTAAGTAATCACACATAACTAAGTTATGTACAACACAACATAATCCCTATGATATGGGGAAATCAAACTGTCACAAAGTAGGCCCAAACTTCCAGATGTGCGTATCATCCTGCATGAGCCTCGCGCTTGTTTCTTTCCTTTGTAAATGAAAGGACACAGACTGAACATAAAGGTGCTGATGCCCATCAGTACTGGACATTATTACTTGTGCACAAAGAGCCTACTGAGTTGCAAAACAGATTACTCTCTTGAAGTGTTATATTGTACTAAAATCCTGAACTATTTTGTGATTAATGCTCTACTTTTAGTAGAAAACATGGATCCAGTGCTTTTACTGTATCTTTGAATGTTCTATATTGATATTACCTTTGATGCAGATTTCTGTTAGATCAAAACAAAGTAAAGCATCATTAGATCAGATGGAGCTTCACACTGACCATGGCAGGAACTGCTTCTTAACTATCCAGGCTGATCAAATCATAGAATCACAGAATGGCATGGGTTGGAAGGGACCCTAAGATTCATAGAGCTCCAATCCCCCTGCCACAGGCAGGGCCACCAGCCTCCAGGCCTGGAGCTACACAAGGTTGCCCAGGGCCCCATCCAACCTGGCCTTCAACACTTCTGAAGTATTTTCTGAAGTCAGATGTTGAAAATGTTGAAAAAAAGTACCATGGTGCTATTTATATTCCTATTTTGAAACAACTTGTACAGGATATTCTGCTGTTAAGATTCATGAGCAAATTGGCAAAATACAATAATGTTCCAGTGTTCAGTTAATAAATTACAACAAATCATGTATGTCCTGTAGTACCTGGCGTGCACCTAGACATGCAGGACAAGTGTTAGGCATGATTGCCCCATGCTGTGCTGCTTTTGTTAGGAAATCCTGCACAGTGTTGTTCTTTTTGTTTTGGGGGTGCCCAAGAGTCTGGTTTAAGCCGTCTATTGCTCAAAGAGAATGGGTGATTGGTGGTGGCATTATTCTCCCTTTCTCCAGACACAGACTATGGCAGTCTAGAGCAAGGATGAAGCTGTGCTGAGGTAGTGAGGAAGACCCACCTGTGCAACGGCACCTGTAGTTGTGCACTGTGCCCTTCATAGTAACATGGGTCCTTCAGAAATATTTTTGGTTGGGTTTTTTTTCCAAATACATTTCCATGGGTGTCACTCTGATTTAGCTGGATCAAGTTCAGTGTGGTGGGAGTTCTCACGTAGATGAACCTTCAGCTGATTTTGAAGCTCATTATCAGGGCACATGGTCTTTTTGAAGATTAAGGCCATTTCTGAACTTTTTTTATAAAAGTCCTGATGCTTTTCCTTTCCAGGCTATATCTACTGGGAAGGACTTTTTTTCATGCCTATCTGAGGCTTATGAAAAGTAAAATGACATACTGATCCTACAGGAATTCCCAGAGCTGTTTAGTTACTGCAATATTCTAGTTTGCAATTAAATTTCTCTCAAATTATTTATCAAGCATATTTCCATCCCTCTCATTTATATTTTGCAGGAAAAGGAAGACACAAATCTGGATTCTTTGAATAAATTTGCATTTTTTTTCCAATAACTCAAAGAAATGATGTAGATTTAAACCATCTGTCCTTGCTGCCTGCAAGGATGGAAACTGTCTGAAATTCACCTCTAAGACAGTTTAACTGTCTAGTGCAACATCAAACCTTCAAGAGATGAAAAAAGTGCCAACCAACCCACCAAACCCGCTTGCTGGAATTCAGCCTCTTGTGGTTGATAACTGTCAGGAATATTTCTGTGCATCATATGGGCTTCCCACGGAAGTTTTTCTTTGCCCTGTTGACCAGCTGTGCAGTAGGGCTTGAACTATCATGCCGTTGCACCTTGTAATGGTGCTTGTGATTGATCATGCTTGGAGCTGCACACAATTCTTGTGGTTCAGGAATGTGCTGTCAATGCACTTTCATTTCATAAACACAGTGGAAGGCACAAGGTAGTAGAGAAGTAGAGAAACCAGATGCAGAAAATAAAGCACCTTGGTGCATCTTCCAGGTTTATTTTCTGAAGTCAGTTGTTGAAAATGTTTAAATAAGACATTTAAGTTGGCATTCATGAAACGTGTTTCTGAAGTGAAGAAAGTGTACAGGAGGGATTCCTCACAGTGCTGTACAGGTTTCGCTTATGAGGTGCTGGAACAGGCTGCCCAGAGAAGTGGTGGATGCCCTGTCCCTGGAAGTGTTCAAGGCCAGGTTGGATGGGACAAAAGCATGGTCTTTTGCACAATGTAGGTCCCAGATTGCCCAAGTTTTGCACTAGTTTCCCTTCTGGAGAAAAAAAAAAAAAGTCCAGTTCTGATTTTAAAATAACCAGCGACCAAGGGGGAAGGTGGAATGACTGGTAGTTTTAGTGATGGCTAATTAGTCTTTTGGTCAAAAATTAAGTAAAGCAAAAATATCTGGGTAACTCTAAGACCCAAGCACTGTATATTTTTGGGAATGTTTTTTCTGGAAATGCTTATGTATTGGTCAAGTTGATCCTTTCTGCTGACACTCATAAAATCATAGAATAGCCTAGGTTGGAAGGGACCCCAAGGATCATAGCGTTCCAAACCCCCTGCCACAGGCAGGGCCACCAACCACCAACCTCTACACAAGGTTGCCCAGGGCCCCATCCAACCTGGCCTTGAACACTTCCAGGGACAGGGCATCTACCACCTCTCTGGGCAGCCTGTTCCAGCACCTCACCACTCTCTCTGTAAAACTTTCCCCCTAATATCCAATTTAAACTTTCCTTCCTTTAGCTTTAATCTATTCTCCCTTGTCCTGCCATTGTCTATCCTCTTAAAAAGTTGATTCCACTCCTGTTTACATGGTCCCTTCAGGGACTGGAAGGCTGCAATGTGGTCCCCCCGCAGCCTTCTCTTCTCCAGGCTGAACAAGCCCAGCTCCCTCAGCCTCTCTTCATAGGGGAGATGCTCCAGCCCTCTGAGCATCTTTGTGGCTCCTCTGAACCCTCTCCAACAGTTCCACATCTTTCTTGTATTGGGGGCCCCAGATCTGGACACAGTACTCCAGATGGGGCCTCACGAGGGCAGAGTAGAGAGGGACAATCACCTCCCTGTCCCTGCTGGCCACCCCTCTTCTAATGGAGCCCAGGATCCCATTGGCCTTGCGAGCTGCAAGAGCACACTGCTGGCTCATGTTAAGTTTCTCATCCACCACAATCCCCAAGTCCTTCTCAGCAGGGCTACTCTCAAGGAGCTCTTCTCCCAGTCTGTATCTATGTCTGGGATTCTTCCAGCCCAAGTGCAACCCCTGACACTTGGCAGTGTTGAACCTCATTAGGTTCCCCCGGGCCCATCTTTCCAGCCTGTCCAGATCCCTCTGGATGGCTTCCTTTCCTTCTGTTGTGTCAACCACACCACTCAGCTTGGTGTCATCTGCAAACTTGCTGAGGGTGCACTCAATTCCATCACCGATGTCATTGATAAAGATGTTAAAGAGCACCGGTCCCCAGACAGACCCCTGGGGGACACCGCTTGTCACCGGCCTCCACCTGGACACAGACCCCTTGACCACCACCCTTTGGCTATGGTCTGTCAACCAGTTTCTTATCCACTGGATGGTCCACCCATCAAATCTACATCTCTCCAATTTAGAGATAAGGATGTGGTGGGGGACTGTGTCAAAGGCCTTGCACAAGTCCTGATGACATCAGTTTCCTTCCCTTTATCCACCAATGCTGTCACTCCATCATAGAAGGTCTCCAGATTGGTAAGGCCATAACACCACCCTAGCAGTACACATGCAACTGACTATGGGTAAGCACCCATACAATTCTGTAATCAATATTCTTCATTCTCCACATACCTCTGTCACTGCACTATCACTTTTAATACTGTTTTCTATCTATTCACTGAGAAAAGTGTTCCAAATAATCATCTGAAAAACCTATTACTAGCCCAAATATTGCTAAAACTACTAACTCTACTAACTTCATAACTCCAGGTCCACAATATGACTTGTCATCCTTCCATTTTCTCAACCAAAATCTGAAATGCTTACAGGAAACTATCAGGTAAAACACCATTGCTTGTATCAGTCAATCTAAATCACATTAAAAATTATACCAGGCTAACTTGGCAAAAATCTGTCTTCCATCTAGCCTTTTCAGGAGTCATCAATTATAACTCCTGCTTTCAATTCTTCATTATTCAAGCCTTTTCTCAAACATTCCATTATTTTGCATGGACTGAACCCTGAAACTGGGTCATAACTGTTGGAAAAAATGTTCGTTTTCTTTTGAACTCCTGAAAGAAAAGTTTTTTTCTTTTTTTTTTGAAAAAAAAGCTAATAAAACTCCAGCTTTGAAGATCTTTTCAGGCACCCTTTAGAAATAAATCTTTGAAAATTAGGTGGTTTTTTGAATGTCTTTCCCTTTTTGTAACATTTATGTTCATTCAGTTATTTGCCATATATCTTACATTCCATGTATTTTTAACTGCACCAGCAATCACAAGTGTGATACAGATGCTTAATTTAGTTCACCTCAGCTGTATTTTTGTAATCACACACATCCATTCCAGTTCAATATAAAGTAACAGGTTAATTTCACTATTTCAAGTATATTAATTAGATTCAATGCCATTCGATTTGACTAAAATCTTCCAGCTTCAGATACTTTTTTTACATTTGGACTAAACACATTAACCAAAACCTCCCACCCTTAGATACTTTTTAATGTTCTTTTCTTTCCCATCATCTGACGTTCTGCAATTCTAAACTGTTCTTTTCTGTACTTCTGTACTCCTACTTTGGCTAAACCTAGTTATCTAACTTATAGAGTTGCATCCAACTTCTTAAAATAGAGCTGCTTGTTTTCAAAAGTAAAAGGGAGTCTTCTGGATCAAAGGTGGCATTAGGCTTTTCTCTATCTTTCACTGACTATTTTATGCAGCTCTCAATTTTTATTCTATTACCTCAATTTAGTTTTGTGTTCTACTTAATTTGATCACATCGCTTCATGAGTAGAATCCTGTCAAACACTTCTTACCAAGCTATGACTGAGTCTTCATCTTCACTCTGGATGAAGTCCAGATTAACTTTTTTGTTTAGTAACATTCAGCACACCACAGAGTCAGGAATTGCCTTTTAGGATACAGACACATTTGAAATTACTTTCAGACTATCTGAACACAGGTTCTAGCATGAAAACCACGTACATGTTCAAAGATCTCCATAGAGAAGTATATTTTTTTCTTGCTACATATAAATAAGCCTTAACAGAACTGTCATTCTGTTCCTGGGTTTGATCATTATAAAGCAGACACCCACCCTTACCATTTTGTGCTTCAGTTCTTGCAGGATTTATCCATTGTCACTGGAGATGTCCCAAGCTATTGGTAATTCAAACAGCTAAAACTGTATTTGGCATGAAGCATCATTCTCTCCCCCTTCTGCCACTTCAGTCTTCCCCAATACGCTAAATACGGAACCACGCGAGTCGTGCTACCGGGCTGCAGTGTTGCCATAGTGGTATTATATTTGTTAGTTTTCCTCCTCAGTTGCTGAGCAACTTTTAGAATATCTTCTAAATACAGTCTCCCATGATAATGCTGCAATAGCTTTACATTAACATGAAACCATGTTTGTTTAATTCACATTTTAACTTTATGGCCCTCACTCTGATATTGCTGAAAAAAAGAAATATATCTGCATCATTGGGATGGGCTGGAAAACTGTTCTACTTTATAGGCCTACTGCAACATTCCTCCTACTATCTTTCTATTTTGCTAAAAGTATGCAGCCCTCCCACCAAGATTTAATTTGCATCCCTTGTCCTTCTGCCCCCAAAAAGCATTTCCCAGACCACTGATAAATTCTCCTCTTCAGAACAGATGATTAGGCTGGAAAGAAGCTAAAGTATTTGACATAATTTTTCCCTTAAGAAGCTTTGATTTTATGCAACTGAATATTTTTACTCTTGGGAATAATTGCATTGTCAGACCTTTACACGTATCTGTTTAAAGATTTGATTCAATCTTAGATTATTTTTTTCCTTGAATAATTTTGCATATTATATTTTAGGACCGTCTTCTGTCAATAAGCATACTGCTTTTTTGCACAGAATTTCATTAGGTGCTAAAAAATTGAAAATGAAATTCCAAGCATCTTCCTTCAATGCATTTCCAGCTTTTCCAACTTGCATCTTAAAGCTATTCCTCTGTAAATAGCTTCCAGATGTCTCCCTCTGTACATGTTCATAACACATAAATACAAAAAAAATCAAATCAGTATTGATTTACAACACAGATAATTATGGATGAATATAGAGTAACGCTTTCTAATAGAATCCTGTCAATCATTTCCAAGCACTACTTTCTCATTATGTGTTTGCTGAAACTATATGATGGAATTCTGCTGGTGACATTTGAGTGATAGTGACTTTGATTTCAAAGGAAATGTTTCAGGTTCATTTCATTACCTCGGAAAAGTAAAAGCAAATTTGCCTTATAAAAAGCAATTACTTCTTAGCTGACCAGTGCACAATAGCAATATAAAAAAAGATTTCTCATTCCACTATTCAAATCCTAAACTAGCAAACTACTGTTTGATTTTGCTTTAAACCAATTTTACCTTGTTTGAATTGCAAAACCATTTAATCTTCATAAAGTAGGTTATTATAATGGAGATCATATTTTATTGGTACAGTACACCACCCTGGGAAAAAGCAGGGGGAGATTTGTGGTTTAGGGGTTTTTATGGTTTGGCTTTGTGGTTGTCTTGTTGGGTTTGGTTTTTTTTCCCTAAGGAAGGAATGCTTAAAATTAGAAGACCAGCACTCTTTAGGTAAGCAACATTTCAAAAGCATTTACAAATACCTACAGCAAACTATAATGCACATATATTGTGCTACACACACCATACAGCCGATATATGTTTTATATGTTATATATAAAAAAAAAGGGTCTTATTCAGTTAATCTCTGATTAAGATTAAGAGTTGATCTCTTTCCACAACAATTTTTGTAAGAAGATGCACGATAAATAGGCATTGAGTAGTTCCCTTATGCAATTCTACAATGAGTTTGCCAATGATCCAAAGCTGGGAGGGGTGGCTGACACGCAGGACACTGCGCTGCCATCCAGAGAGACCTGGACAGGCTGGAGAGCTGGGCAGGGAGAAACCAGATGAGAGTCAACACGAGCAAGTGTAAAGTCTTGCACCTGGGGAGGAATAACCGTCTGTATCAGTACAGGCTGGGGGTGACCTGCTGGAGAAGAGCTCTGGGGAGAAGGACCTGGGGGTCCTGGTTGATGACAGGTTGGCCATGAGCCAGCAGTGTGCCCTGGGGGCNCCCATATCAGGAAAGGCTGAGTGAGCTGGGGCTGTTCAGCCTGGAGAAAAGAAGACTAAGGGGGGACCTTATTAATGTCTATAAATATCTTAAGCATGGGATGCAGGGGGAATTGGCCAGCCCCTTTTCAGTGGTCTGTGGAGACAGGACAAGGGGCAACGGCTGCAAGCTGGAGCATAGGAAGTTCCACATCAACATGGGGAAGAACTTTTCCCCAGTGAGTGTGAGGAAGCCCTGGGACAGGCTGCCCAGGGGGTGTGGAGTCTCCTTCTCTGGAGAGATTCCAGCCCCGTCTGGACGCCGACCTGTGCAATATGAGCTGGGGAGCTGCTTTGGCAGGGGGGTTGGACCCAATGAGCTCTTGAGGTCCCTTCCAACCCCTATGATTCTATGATTCTATGATTCTATGAGTTGAATAATTTCTTCTTTCATTCCCAGGACTGACAGCCGTAATTCACAAGTACTTATATGGCAATGAAGGTATAACATTTAAAGCAGATTCAACATAAAAGAACTGCAACTACAACCATTTCTGGTAAATGTAGTATCAAAAAATCCCCTTATCTTCCACATTTTAACACAAATGGAGAATGCTGCATTTTTTACTTGTTAGTCGTGTCTGTCAATTTAATTATAGAATTTCCTTGGAGTTATCAACATGAGTTTACAGAGCATCATCAGAGTATTCCACAGAAACTTCTATTTTAAAGTCACTTTGGAAAATAAATAGATCGATATGCAATTATAAGCATCAGCAACAGGCGTATCATCCAGCAAGCCTAAGCATAATTAGAAATAATGGAAAGAAAATCACAAGAAGTTGCCATATTCTCTCATAACGTTTTAAAAAGTGACTTATATAAATTCCCTACTTATGTCTGTAATCCACCATGTCTTGGTGTATAAATTATAGGTAAGAAGCACAATTCAGAGCTTTTTAAGGCCCTGCAATTGAAATAATCTAAAAAATGCATAAATTGAAAACAAAATGAAGTGGAGAAACCATTAAATCAATGGTAATACAAACTAGAAATCGAAGAAAAAACCTTAGAATAGGAGTAACATGAAGTCTCTTGAGCTAAAAGTGGAGCACTTACTCTCTGCATTTGAATTTAAGATGTTTACAGATATGTGTTCGCAACTGGAAGAACCCTTAAAAAATTTCAAAAGGTAGTTCCGACATAATTTCTACCTTTAAAAAGTAAAGCAGAATAACCAGCTGACTTTTGAAAGAAAGAAGCATTTAACATAAGTGGTTATTTCACTGTTAAGCATTGCTCAATGTCAGAGATTAGGCACCTAATTGTTGCACTTGGGGAAAAGGTTAAGAAGAGAGGACACTTCAGTGCAAAGAATGAAAATATTTGAGAGTCCCCTGAACTGAAAAAAAGCCATTGTCTCCTACAAGCCAAAATTCTGCACATTGATGCATACAGAGGGGCCACCCTAGGGTTGAGTTTATGATCTGGTGACAGATATGGTTGTTATCTTGAACTTTAAATGACGCAATTCATCTTTGTTCCTAGACTGGAGTAATTTCCCGGCCACACAGCAGCCGCCTTCTTAAGAAAAAATCAGATTATCCTGTTACTTCCCACACAACCTAATTCATCTTTGCCCTTGCGTGCATGTGCAAAATTAAAACATTCTGGGACCAGATCTTGCTTGTTCCAGAGGGGAAAGAAGTGGATATTTCTCCCAGTAGATGGCAAACAACAAAATGCAGGTTTTCTCCTGTTTTGTTCCTCCGAAAATCCAAATTAAAATTTTCTTTTTGGGCAACTCCAAACAAAAAGTTTACTTCTGAAGAAAGTTCAATTCCAAAAAACTGAGAAGGGATGGCAACAGTAAGTTGTAACTTCTATTTCTAAATTTGTCTCTACGTAAAAAAAAAAAAAGAGGTATTTTTGTTATATAGAAATAATAAAGACTTTTTAACTAATATACACAAATCCTTCACACAATCACAATTATTATCCCTTGTAATTTAATATATCCAAGTAACGGCAAAAATAGTCAAATTCATCTGGATTTGTCCAGATCCCATGCTAGAGACATAGGGTACACAAGCAAGAAAGTCCTTTCTGTCTCCACACAGGATGCGGTTACATCCTGTGCAGATTACCCAGAACTAACAACTGACTTGTCAATTGTTAGATTGTCAATTGTCTGATAATTGTCAATTGTCAGAACTTCCCAGACCTTTCTGGGGTTGCCTGAATCTTTGCTTTAGTTTAGTTGCATCAGTAAGCTAAAAACACAATGAATATTATCCTCTTTGGTTTAGCTTTGCCTTGCACAAGTGTATATTGTATCATCTATTGTTACATAGTAGTTTTAACTAACAGATAACAGCAAGCATTTTGTCTGTAAGGTCATCTATACAACCTTAAAAAAAATAAATTCAGAACTGGCACGGTATGAGAGGTAAGATCTTGAAAGTATCAGGTTGATACAGGACATCTCATGGCTACAAGCAACTTACCAGTGGTCTGATTCTGATCAATAAAGAATGAAGTCTTGAATAAAAGCAGTTCTAACAAAACCAAAGGATTCAACACATGTAAAATATATCACTTCTCAAGCTCAGATATAATAAGGAACTGCAGATCATCAGAGAAATAGATTGTGTTGGTTGTTATAGGAAACTAACTTCAAGTGTATCTAAGTTTGAAGAGGAAGAAAGCATCACGAAGGAAAAATCAAAACTGACAGATAGTTTTACCACAGAAAATTACTTTTAATTAACAAAAAGTATGTACACACTTCTACATACTAAACCCGACGCTTAGCTGAACTAGAAAATTTGAATTTCAGAAACTGAAAGGAAAAAACATATCTCACCTGTATTTTGTACACAAAGGCAACTTTTGAACATGTCAGCTAATTAACTGGGAGTGCATAACACAAAATCTGAAACAGAATTATCAGTAACAGTGCCATGTAAAGAAAGACCAAAAATCTTGGAATTTAAAGCTTTATATTACAAGCCAACAAATTAGGGTAGGTTTGGGGATTTTTTTTCAACAGAGATTCAGACAATCCCTACCACTAAATCACAGATATTACAAAGCCAAGCAGAAATGAATTAACACTGCCCTTGAATCAAGACAAATGTCAAATGAAATTGTACATCATCCTCAGGAAGAGAAAAAACAAATTATGATGCTCAGATATAAATAATAAATGAGGGTAACCAGATATTTCTGAAAGAGACCTGTGTGTAAATCACTGTGCAACGCAAAATTAGCCCTGGGAGATTCAAAGCGATTAAAACCACTCCTTGGATTTAAAAATATATC